>JAJIYU010004119.1:0-25036 GCA_030144865.1 Tinospora cordifolia | reverse complement strand
AGAAGAAACATATAAATATATTTATATACATAATAGAAGGGTAAAAGTGATTAAGTGATGGTATTATTAGTGGCATAAGGAAGCTTATAATAAAGTTTAAATTAAATTAAGTGATTAGAAAATAAAAGAAAAATGACAAAAATCTAGAACTTGAGGGACCAAACCAGAAAAATGACAAAAATCTAGAACTTGAGAGACCAAACCATTCTGGTTTGAACCGCTTTTGAACGCCAATAGAGAAATATATGTAAACATATGTTTATATACTTAAAGGTATATATATATATATATATGCCTATACTAAAGCTTAAATAAATTTAATTAAGTAAAAAAAAAGAAACAAAAAATTTTATTTCACGGACCAAACCAGAAGGTTCTAGTTTGGCCATGAACCTGGAAATTGTAGAAAATTGGTGGGGTGGTGGTGATAAAAAACTCTAGACAAGTGAGGAAGTTGGTTGTGTTGGCGGTGAAAATAGAGGAACGAGAGAGCAGAGGCTGAAGAAGAAGGAAAAGCAGAAGCTGCTGATGGTACTCTGTGTTGTGTGGATGAAGGAAGACGAAAGCATGAAGAGTGAAAACAGAGCAACGCTGCTAAGGCAGTTTGCTATGGTTGCTGCGACTGTGGCTGCCGCTACTATGTTAAAGAAGAGAGAAAAGGAAGCAGAGCATCTGCTGCTGCTGTTGCCGCCGAACGAGAAGGAGAAGCTGAAACTGGTGCTCTGGTGTTGGACCAACAACAAGACGGCTGGAGTTGCTGCTGCTGCTGCTACCTGAGCTATTGATGTCCCTGCGGTAGAATGAAGAAGCAGCTAGTGATGTTGGCTGGTTGCACGAACAGAGGGGGTATGGGGTTGAGCATGGAAACAGGGAAGAAGAAGAAGACCGTGATGAATGAAGAAGTAGCTGCCATGAAACCAAAACAGAAGAATCATGGACTGCTGCTCGTTTGATCTGTGAAGAAGAAGAAACAGAAACAGAGGAATGACGAACGAAAGAGATGAGAAAGAAGAAATGAAATCTGAAAATTTGATGTTTTTGGATTTTGGGTGTGTTCTTGGCTGTGATTTGGTGAAGAAGAAGGTGGACTGTTGTCGAAACGAAGAACAGAGCAAGAAGAGGAAAGTTGAGTTCGTTTTGAAATTTAGCTGGTGGTGTGTGGTTTGATGGGGCTGCTAGTGCATTTGAATCAAAACGAAGAAGATGAACATAGGTAGTTGGTTTGTGGGCTGCTGGAAATGATGATGAAGATGAGTAGAGATTTGTTGAAAATCTGATTTGTGGGTAGAGTCTGTTATTTTGGTTTTGTGGTGTTTCTGGCTGGACCGTGGGAAAAAAATGTGATTCTTTTGGCTTGTGCATTTAACAAAACAGAGGAAGGAAAATGATGTTCAAACGGTGGGTTCAACATATAGTCGAAGCTTGGTGGTGTTGCTACTGGAATAAAGAAGACGGTGAATCCTATATAGTGCCAAATTCGAATTGATCTTGGTATATTAGTTCATGCATTTCGAAACAAAAAGAAATCTTCAGATCAAGGAATTCTTGCCATTGGCGTCATTTACGCGAAGAAGACGACACGAGGTACAAATTGCAAACTTTTAATTTTAGATAGTATAAAAATTTATTTTAATTAATTAAAAATATAAATAGAAAATAATAAAAATATTTTATTCAATTAGAATTTTAATAAAACAATTATGAAAATTAGTTTATAATATTTTTTTAGTAATTTGAATTAAATAGATTTAATCCTAGATTAACTATAAATTATTGGACATGAGGATAATTTGATTTAATAAAATTAGATTAATTAACCTTTTAAATTAAGATTGGAAAATTTTTTTTTTCAACATAGTAATAGTTTTATTTAATATTAGAAGTTTAGGAGTAATAATTTAAATTATTTAAAAACATGGAAAATGAACTTTTAAAAGCTTAAAATCCTTTATAAAAAAAGAATAAAATATTTGGCCCAAAAACTAGACACGTAACATTTAGAAGTTTTATTTTATTTGTAATTAAATTAATAATCATATTAATAAATTATTTAAATTGGGAAGATTCAATTATTAGAAATTTAATTTTAGGAACAAGCTTACAAGTAAATTATTAATTTAGATTAAGGAGATTTAGAGAATTGAGAAATTATATTAATTAGAATATACAAAATTTTAGAAATTAAGAATAATTCTAAATTAGTGGAAATTGATATTTAGACTTCCTAATTAAATTAGAAATCATTTAAATTGGGAATAAATTATTAAGTGGTAAATTTTAAGTTTGTACATTTTATAGTGCAAGATTACTCGAAGGAAAGCAAGGAGTCTTGAAGATCAGAAGAATCAGGTAGGCGTGACTTCCTTGTTCATATGTATTATATGGATTTAAGATTCAAAGCATTTGATTGAATAGTTCTAAGTTTTTAGAATTTAGTAGGAAATTGATTGAAATTGTTTGGTCTATGTAAATGATGTGTTATGTATGATGAATTATTTAATCCATACATAATTAGTTCATGACATGATCTTACACTTAGATTTACTCAATTATGGCATGCATGACTAGGAAAATATGCATTCCTATTGTTTATTCATCCACCTTATCATGTTGAATTACCTGCATAGCGGGTTATATTTTCTAGTATATAGTATGATGCTTGATGTGATTGAAATTGTTTGTAAAACAAAAATAAAACGATGGTTTATTAAGAATCCACATACCGGTGCGATTGTCGAGCCGCAAGGCGGATCATAGGTATTCCCACCCAGAGTTGCCTGTGACAGCTCGAAGTCTTTGGGAGACAGTACGAGTCACGATAAGTACTCTCTCTTAGGCTGTGATATTAAGATATGACTAATTTTAGATGGTACCAGTACCTGAGGCCTCTATGATTATGATTAGATTGGATCATAGGGAATACCGAGAGGCATTTCAACCCTCTTCCGATCTTAGACTACAACCAAAATAAATGAATGTTTGAACGCCTAATGTTTGAAAGTGTTTGTAATGTTTTGGATTGGGTTTGCATAATGCATGTGATGTGTACGATCGATCCACTAGGCTTTCAAGCTCACTCCCACTTTATTCTTTAGGTACATTTGGACTTAGAGTATTGTGACTCACATCTGAAGACTCACACTTTAATTGGATATCTCATGGGGAGGTAGTTCGGGATAGGTGGTATTGGAAGTGATATTTTGTAAATCTTTCTGAAATGATTTTCATGTATTTATTTGATTTTAAATTCAGTTGATTAGTTTTGAGAACAATTTTATATGTTTAACATTTCTATTTTAATACAGGTTTTTAAAGATTTTCGCTGTGTTATTTATAAATCGTATGGTGAAATTTGGTTAATGTATTGAGAAATTATTTTGATTCTTTTATTTTGTATAAGAAATTTATCTAGACATTGACTTGAAAACTAATGGTTATGAACTGAATTTTAAAGAAAATTTTCAAGTAGCATTTCGATTTTCAATGGGCGATGATCCACACGTGAGATAACATGTGAACGGAGGTCCAGTAAAAAATTGGGGTGTTACATTCATTCATTTTATTTGTAAAAAAAATTCATATATTTCTCATTTAGTTGGATGCTACATATGCGCTGTTTTCACGTGATTATTTTTGTTACAAATTAAAATAAGATTACAGGATTATTAAGAACCCATGTACCGATGCGATTGACGAGTCTAAGGTGGATTGAGGTGACATCTCCTATATGTCACCGTTTGAGATCGGCGTGTTGCAAGGCAGATCGTAGGTATTCCCGACCGTAGTTGTTGGTAACAGCTAGAAGTTTTTGGGAGTTAGTATGAGGCTGCAGGAAGTACCTTCTCTTAGGCTGTGACACTAAGGACTTGACTGATTTTAGATAGTTCTTGAGACTTTCTATGATTGGACGAGATCACAAGGAATATCGAGAGGCATCTCAACCCTCTTTTGGTCTTAGATTACAACCCAAATTAATCAAGTGTTTGAAATGCCTAATGTGTGTGAGTATTTGTAATGTTTTGAGTTTTGATTTGTATAATGCGCGTGATGTGTAGGAATGATCTACTAGGCTTTTGAGCTCACCCACTATTAATTTTAGAGGAACCCACAGAGATGAAACTTGAGTAGTCAACATCTTCCATTGAGTAGTCCTGTTGTCAAAACTTTTTGGGGTCCTAGTCTTTCCTTTTGATAATCTATGTAAACTTAGTAAGTAATTTGGTTTCTTTCTTACTTTACTATCCACCTGTAATCAAATGTTTTGGGAATGTATGAGTTGAAACTCTTTTAAGCTAATGTTTTAAGTTTAGCTGAAATTTTGAAAAGAATTTTGTTCCACTGCGTGCTTTTCTGATTTGACTCTGTTTATCTTATTCTGATAAATGTAAAATTATGTCGAAGTGAAATAACACATGAACGGAGGTCCGATTGAAAATTGGGGTGTTAAAAATATGGTATTAGAGCTCAATATTATGATATACTGGGCTAGACTTGAATTTGTCCAAATGTGATTTTTACTAACAAATGAATATGTCGATTGATTTGATTTCTTAGATAAAGGAATTTGATGAAATGGAAAGGTGTCTATTAGGAGACCATAGTGTTAGGTAGAGACTGAGTGTTGTCTAGAAAGTACAGTGGATCATAAATAAAGTTAAAAACTTTTAGGACATAGGCTAGAAACAAGAAAAGTGTTTGAACGCATACTTGTTTGGTCAGGACCCAAATCTGGGAAGACTCTGTATCTCTGGTCCCTATGTAGGATGAGGTGCATAGGGATTTGGAGGTATAGAAGAATCCTAGATTCGAAAAATGACAGACCATGTTTGGCAAATACTCGATGTCTTTGGGGGAAACTTGTACACACTGTGCTGTACTGGGATGGGGTGGTACAACATAGTGGGTCTAGCTTCAGCTTTAGAGTAAGTTTACGGATGCACATGTTGCATTGTACTTGATCAACACAGCGAGACGTGACAACTGTGGAAATAGAGTCATTTGCGCCATTGTAATGGGTGTAATAGAATTCTAAATGGAGGTCTATGTGGAAGGGCGAGGGTAGGATGGGGTGCCTGAACCTGGAAGCATAGATTGAAGCTCAGGACTTTATTATGCTAGCGTGCTTTGATTGTTTAATTGTTCTGTGTTTATTGTCATGTGACTATATGGTTGGTTAAATATTTTAAACCCAAATTCGGGTACCCAGCAATAGACAAGATGCTGTCGACTTAGACGCATAAACCCTTAGGCCACAATCGAGAACTTAGAGACTTGAACCTAGAGTCACGGTAACACGAAAAATTATGAAAGATTATAGGGAGGTTAGAAATAAATAGTTATCGTTAGCAGCTAAGTTGTTTGGGTTGAAAAAAAAACATTTTGAGATTGAAATAGAAGTCGTAATACTTGTTTAATTGTCTTGTCCCTAAGTGATTTAATCATGATCTACTAATAGAAAGTTTTTTGCGAGACCATGCCAAAAGGAAGGGGTAAACCTACGAAAGATAGAAGGCACGAGAATATTAGAGGTAGATTGGATCTAAGAGATGATGACCCTCCCATAGTAGCAAAACCCATGAGGATGGTACTCACTGAAGAGATGATCTTGAACATCACAAAGAGAGTAATAGCTGAAGTCACTTCGAGAGTGGTGGAACAAGTAGTCAAAAAGTTTCCACTCCAACGTCGCCACTGGCACAGTTCAGCCACAGACTCAACAGGAGGTGGGATCGACAGATGTAATACCCAGGGGCAGGGCCATCGATTATGATAAAGAATAGAAGGATTTGTTGATCGAATTTCGAAAGTTAAGACCAAACACTTTTGAAGGAATGACAGACTATTTTGCCGCAGATTGGTGGTTTACAGAAATGAATAAGTATTTCAACGCAATGGGAACTACAAGACCTAAAAGAGTGGCGTTGGCTGTCCATCAGCTAGTAGGACCGGCATATCACTGGCGGGAGATGATTGTCAATGACCCCACCATAGATGAAGCTAATATGACATGGGACGAGTTCAAAGAGCTGTTCTATGATACGTTCTTCTCCACTGCCAAGACGAGACAACTACAGTTTGAATTTATTAGACTGAACCAGAGGAGCATGACGGTAGCAGAATATGAACAAAAATTCACAGAGTTGTCAAAATTTGCCCCTAAGCTAGTAAGAGATTAATAGTCAAAGGCAGATAGATTCTTGGAAGGACTAAAAGTGGAGATTAGAAAGATCATTGCCCCATTGAAGCTAACAACTCTACGAGAGACGGTGGTGAGGGCAAAAATGGTGGAACAGGACTCACAGTACAAGTGGTCCTTGAAGAACAAATGTAAGAGGCCACAACAGAGGCAAATTGCAGGAGCTCCACGAAGGAAGCAGATTTGATAGGAGACACCTAAGGTAAACTCTACCCAGGTTCAAAAATAGGTGAACATGAAGCAGCAACCCTTACAGATAAAATAAGGACATATGGGTAGTGACTAGAAAGAAACAACTAAGAGGTTAAGCCTATGTTATGCTTGTAACTAGAAAGGACACTTAGCTCGAGGCTATCCAAGCAATGCGTTGGCTTTAGTCCCTCAGCAACCGCAGACCCGTGGACAGAGTAGACGTCCACTTGAGAAGCAGCAACCACCACCACAGAAGAAATCGACCTCATTATATTTGGTAGAGGCTCAGATAGATTCTACTCCAATGATAGAAGGTGCGTTTTTACTTTTTGGTGTAGCTGTACGAGTGTTGTTTGACTCTGATGTTACGAAATCTTTTGCGTCTGAGAATATAGTAAAGAAACTCTAGTTCGTTACAAATCCATTAGAAGTGTCCTTAGAAGTGGCTACTCCACTAGGAGTTACTGTGATTTCTAGAAGATCTTGTTAATGTGAACTCACGTTTGGAGATCTGCTAGTAACGGCGAATCTTTGTATATTACCCTTCGATAGATATTATGTGATACTGGGAATGGACTAGTTCATCCAGTATTAGGCGCAGATAGATTGCCAAAGACGAAGGGTGGTTATTAGACTGCCATCAGGAGAACTAGTACAAATAAATGGGGACATGAATAAACTGCTTAGAAGTCCGATGTTAGCTCTATTGTATGCCCTCAAACAAAAAGAGGATTTTAGACAACTACTAGATGAGGATGCTAAGAAATCTAGGGACATCCAACAGATTCTGGTAGTACGAGAATATACGGATATATTTCCTGGTGAACTGCCTAGTCTCCACCACACAGGCAACTAGAATTTAAGATAAAACTACACCCAGGAACAAATCCCATTGCTATGCCACCCTATCGAATAGCTCCAGTTGAACTGATGGAACTGAAGACTCAGTTAGATGAGTTATTGGCGAAAGGCTTCATTAGGCCAAACGAGTCACCATGGGGAGCTTCGATCTTATTTGTTAAAAAGAAGGATAGATCCATGAGATTATGTGTGGATTATAAGAGATTGAATCAAGTGATTATTAAATAAGTATCCACTACCCAGAATAGATGACCTCTATGATCAATTGAGAGGAGCTACTTAGTTTTCCAAGATAGACTTGAGGTCAGGATACCATCAACTTTGGATTTGAGAGTCGAACATACCAAATACAGCATTTAAGACTCGATATGGACATTTCGAATGCATAGTTATGCCGTTTGGATTAACAAATGCACAGATTGCCTTCATGGATCTGATGAACATAGTTTTTAGTCAGTATTTAGACCAAATTGGAGTGGTCTTTGTTGATGATATTTTAATATATTCAAGATCAGAGACCGAGCATGAGCAACACTTGCATATAGTTTTATAGACTCCTAGGGAGAACCAGTTATATGCTAAGTTCAACAAATACGAGTTTTGGATGAAGTGAGTCAAATTTCTGGGCCACATGGTTTTAGTCGAGAGCATATCCATAGATCTAGAGAAGGTGGGGGCAATAACAAATTGGAAACAACCAACTACGGTAATAGAGATTAGAAGCTTCTTGGGATTAGCTGGCTACTATCGTCGGTTTATTCAAGATTTCTCTAAACTAGCAAGTCCACTAACCAAGCTAACCAGGAAGGGAGAAAAGTTTTAGTGGGATGGTAAATGTGAGTAGTCGTTCTAGGAATTGAAGAAGAGGCTAACCACTACACCAGTCTTGATCACTCCTATTTGTGGCGTAACGTACACTTTATATACAGACGCTTCGCGAAAAGGACTGGGCGCGGTGCTGATGCAAGAAGGATAGGTAGTTGCATATGCTTCAAGACAGTTGAAGGCACGTGAACAAAATTATCCTACACACGATCTGGAGTTAGCAGCAATTGTGTTTGCACTAAAAATATGGAGGCATTATCTGTACGGAGAAAACTTTCATATGTACTCCAATTATAAGATCCTCAAATAAATTTACACCCAGAAGGAATTGAACCTTCGACAAAGAAGGTGGTTAGAGTTCCTGAAAGACTATGACTTTCAATTGCATTATCATCCTGGTAAAGCTAACATGGTAGCTGATGCACTAAATAGGAAATCCAGCAAACAGGATGAGGACATGGCATAGATGTGTCATCTAATTCATTCGTATAATCTGGGCGTTGCCACAAATGACAAACAAGCTTATCGTATGCTATAGTCTGTCAACCAGACATTTTATGTTCAATCAGAGATGAACAGAAGAATGACAAGTTGATTGCAGATATGATTGAAGGTGTTAAACAGGGCAAGCATACGGATTTTAGATTAGACTCGGTGGCGGTGGGTTGTTTACAGGTTCCTTTCCTTTTTCTTGATTTTTTTAGAGGTTGGTCATTTCTATATATATAAATAATGGTCAACTATGTATTTTTGAAACAAGACAATATGTAATATATAAGCAATAATTTTTTTTTTCATGTTTGAAAATGGTAGTACTTGTTCTTGGTTTAAACTGTATTGTTTGTTTACTTTCACACTTCACATCATGAATCCTTAAATTACTCTGATATCACTTGTTATTGCAATTAAAAAGGCTTAACAATTACTGGGAAAACTTGACTCAGTTAGTGGGTTTGTTGAGTCACTGTACCAGTTCGGCCACCTTTTGACCTAGGGAAGGGGCCTTGACATATATTTCATTCATTTATGATGCATTAGACATTTAAATTGATATTCTTTTTATTAAAGTGCCCATTGTCATGAATGCAACCGTTAAAATAAGATTGTGGTTGGGTTGTAATTCTAAGCAGTAATTAGCAAATTGATTTTTCATATAAATTTACGTCAAAACTAAAAATATTATTAATAATTTTATCAAATAAAATAAGTTGACACCAACGAATTTGATGTTACCGCTACATCAAAAACGAAAGTCTAATAACTATAATTCTCTTTTCACCATTTTAATTCAAACATAATTTCTATTTTTATGTCATTTTATTTGACATGCATATATTCCTTCCAAAATCTTTATATCTTTGTGAAATGCAACATTAAATAATTTTTTTAACCATCAATACACTTCACAAAACTTAACAATTGTAAATTTGTAGTAACAACTTAATTTTACACTAAAAATGTATGAAAGTTCATATGACTATTAAAAAACATATATTTAAGACATTCTAGTTGTAACATATCGAAAAGTTCATATGAAATTTGAATTTTTATTTAGAGAATTATATGAAATTGACGAATAAAAAATTTGGTAAATCCCACTTTAGCCAAATAAGGAATAAAATTAATTTAATGGATTGATTGAAAGAAAATATATGAATATAACGTATATTATGAGATATCATAGCCAAAAATACAAGGATATGTGCAATTTTTGATGAAAACAAGATTAGAAAGTCAATTGGGATTAAGATTTGACAAAAATCCAAAAATAAAACAAGAAATTCGACTGAAAAATCAAAAAATAAACTTATAACACATCCAATGGCTGCAAATTGTAGATCTAAATCAGATCTCACGATCCAACGGCCACAATCAAGTTTGCACCAATGCCCGGATGCATTGAATTATTAGGATCAAATGACCACGATCGATCCATCAAATCGAACGGTGCACAACGCAAGCGCAAAAACGAAATCGCGAAACCGAACACTGGGCTGGAGGTCCATTCGACTGTCTAGACACGTTTCGTTGATCATGAACGAAGATTTGTTGCTGCGCTCGAGGACGATCCAATGATTTGAAGCATTTTCGTTGATCGCGGACGAAGGTGCTGCGCTCGAGGACGATCTGAAGATTAGAAACGTTTTTGTTAATCATGAACGAGATTCGCATTCGAAACTCGAGGATGATCCAAGCACTGAGATTTGAGGCTCTAATTTCGTTGATCGATTCGAGATCAATCCGATGGCCCAGATCATTACTCTCAAATTAAAAAAAATGAAAATTACAAAAAAATCATGAAAAATCTGAATAAAATATGAAAAAAATTTGAAAAATACTAACTTTATTCTTAAAATTAGAAAGTACAAAATTAAAGAGAATTAGGGTGTTTTACTCCAAGAAAAACTCAAAAGTTTCTATTTTTCTCCCTTTGAAAACCTATATAAACCCCCCTAGGCTCTTAATTTGCTCATTCCAAAAATAAGAATTGCAATTGCCTCTTATTTTCTAAGTCTTCTTCTTGGCACCTCTTCCCATCTTTCCTTCTTCTTACTTATGTGTCAGAAGTTCTTCTCTCGAATTGGGGAATTAAGTTGGGCGATCTTCATTGACACTAATACATGAGGGAATTGCTGTCAAAATTTTAGAAGAAAGCGTCATAAGGTGGAAGTGATTTCTTGAATACCCTTCTGTTCTTATTTAAATACATGGCATGCTTATTGTTTGTGTGTTTTTTCACTGAATTCAAAGATTTTCAATTTCAGATCTAGAATTTTAAATGTTTATTGTATTAATTCAGTTTTGTTTCATGTTTGAGCAATCATATCATCCATGCCTTGTCAGTATCGTGCTTAGGCTTTTAAATTAAAGTATGTTGCATGTTTTATGAGTGTTTCATGAATTGACTGTGTATATTTTGAATTTTAGTTTGATTTTATATTCTAAAGTTTATTTTATGAGATCATGATATGAGAATTAATCTAAGACGATGGTGATAATGACCACGTACCATCATAGTGGTAAAAGCAACATTACGGATGTTCTTTTCATATGAGTTAGGTCATATGGATTTTAGACCTAAGTACTTGAGGGTCGTGTACCACATTACCTGGTGGGTCACTATGTGTAACGGGTTGATACCGACATGTGCCACTAACAGGTTGATGCCGAGTGGGCCCTATTTACTTAGTTAAGAACATCAAAGGATTAAAGACCCTTTTGGTCTGAGACTCGACTTGAACAAATTATTGTTTGAAACGGCTAATGATTGTAAGTGTTTGAATTATGATTATGTTATGAGTTTGGATATGAAAGACAGTTGTTAGAAAAGGATCCATTGGGTTATGTGTTCATTCTTTCTTTTCTTATTTTTAAGGAACATAAAACCTATGGTTAAAAATTTAAAGACAGTTGAATACAGATAGTTCTTAGATAGTTTCTACCTTATTATATTTTTAAAAATTTTTAAGGGCATGTTGCCCAAAGTTTTTATGTTTTTCTACTAAAAAGTATTTTTTTTTGAAGTCTTCCACTATAACAATTAGTTCTTTGAGAAGTTTAGTACTTTCAATTATTCTCCCTATTAAAAATAAAATAGTTTGAATTTCTTTATCTATTTTAATTTGCCTTGATTTTATTAAAGTAAAAATTTTGTATTCTTGAATTTTTATACAAAGGCACTAGATATTGAAAAGAAAAGAACAAGTGAGTGTTACTTGTAAAGTAACATTAGCCCAACCCGCCATTTGGTTAAGTCCACTGTCAAGAGAATGGTGGTTATGTCCAATGCTTAAAGATACAGGGGTTGGGGTGTTACAAGCGTGGTATCAGAGCCTAGGCATTAGTTGCTGGGCCAAGAATAGAAAGTTTCCTCTAATACCAAGTATGGTATCAAAGCCTAGGCATTAGTTTATGGGCCAAAAATTGAAAGTTTCCTCTAATACCAATCGTTGTATCAGGGCGTAGGCATTAGTTGCTAGGCCAAAAATAGAAAGTTTCCTTTGATACCAAACATGGTATCAGAGTCTAGCCCATACTTGAATTTCAAATAACAAAAGAATACATAACTCAAATTAAAAACTAAATTTAGCGGAAGTCCTAATTTAAATAATTAAAATTTGGGCAACATGCTCTTACATATAAATTTACAAATTTAAAACCCTATCTAATTTTCAATAGTCTTCGTGATTTAATTTCTCAAAAAATATAAAAAGAAGCCGTGAGCACATAGCCCAATGGATCATTCCATAAACAACTAAATTTCTAATTCAAATAAAAGCACATCCAAATTCAAACACTTATCAACAATTAAGCGATTCAAACAACAACTTTGGTTATTGTTGACATTAAGACTGAAAGGGGTTCTAATCCCTTAATGTTCTTATCAAATCACTCTACTCTTGGATGAAAAAATAATTTCTCTTGTCATATTCCAGTGGAATAAGGATCTCATGTCCACACTTCAAGTACTTTGGGTTGTACCCATCCACACGGAGTGATGAGCCCCATATACACTAAGTATATGTAAAGAACAACCAAAGCATCACCTAGATTACTATAACAGTACGTGGTTCATAACTTCAAAGTTTTAATCTTAATTCCCAAAAATTCATGAATAAAACATCAAAATAATAAAATTAAGAATAAAACATTCAAAGAGCATGAAAACAATACATAGCATGCTTCATAATTCAAATCAAACCTAGGCATGGAAACTAGACATGACATGGTATCATGAATACTTAAAACATGCATACATGATAATCAAAATTTAAATCATGATCAAATATGTTGAAAGCTGAAAATGAACATGTTAAACTGAAAATAAAAGATGCATGAACATGCTAGAAACTCAAATTAGTAAAGTAGAAGTGTATAAAATCCTAGCCACCTTAGTTGCTTATTTGTAGAAACTTTGGTAGAGGTTCCCTTCTTCTATGTACTTCAAGAACAACCAGCAACTTTAAGAATGTAAAAGAAATCTAAAATCTTAACTTCTCTCTAAAAATCACTCAAGAATACAGGAGAAGGAAAGGGGTTGCCAAGAAGAGGGCTAGAACAAGCTAAGAGGGAAGCTAAGAGGAAAGTGTCAGCTCTTTGCTTGAAGATGAAGAAGTGAGCACAAGGGGGTTTATATAGCTTTTCAAGATGTTAGAGGCAACGTCTTGGGTAGCTAGGGCAGCTCACAATTGAGCAACTTTCCACTGTTAAAGAGGACAGTTTGTATAGAGTAGGGCAAGTGTGCTCATTAGGTTTTCTTAATCATGTTTGCACAAATCCTTGTATCTTTCTTTGTATCCTTTATGTGTGTGATCACAAATCAGATTTAGAACAACTTCTAAACCATTTTGGACATTCATCTAGATCAAATTTTGTGCTCATGACATGTTTCCTAATTAATATATTTGCTTGGGTGTAATACCCCAAACCCCTAGAAACAGGTTTAAGCTCAACCACAAGGTGGGTTGGGTCTTGTGTTTTATTTATAAGTACACAACTTGTATCACATTTTATTATCTAAAGTCTTATTAATTTTCAATGAGCACACAACCCAAATAATTTTTAAATAAGACTATTACAAGAGAGATAAAAGAAAAACTTCAATCTTTATTTGTTGAATAAAATAAAGGGATACATGCTTCAAATTCAAATAATGAAAAGGGAGTACATAACTCAAAAATAAAATTTAGTGAAAGGCTTAATAAATCAAAAGTGGGCAACACGCCCTTAGATTATGAAAAGATTATAATAATCCATGGTCTTCATATTCAATTCCCTAAAAAATATTAAAGAGAGATGAACACATAGCCTAGTAGATCATTCATCAAACTACTAATTTAATAATTCAAATCAAAAGTACATCCAATTTCAATCACTTACAAGCATTAAGTATTCCAAACAATATCTTGTTAGAATTGTATATTAGACCAAAAGGGATTTTAAACCCTTGATGTTCTTCATTAAAATATTCCCATTATGGGATGGAATGAAAACTCATCTTGTCACATTCTATTGGAAATAAGGATCACATATCCACATTCCAAGTATTTTAAAACACATCCACACTTAGTGATGTTACTCATATACACTAAGTTTATGCAAAGAACACCCATAGCATCACTTAGATTACTATGATAGTACGTGGTTCTTATCTTCACTTTCTCATTTTAAATTCAAATAACCATGATACTAAATCATAATAGTTGATGTTGGAATTTAAATAATCAAGAAATCATGTAAAACATACATTACATACTTGAAAACTCAAAAATAAGCCTAAGCATGATTTTTAAGCATGTTATGCTATCATGTATGAATCAAAACATGAAAACATGTTAAACTGGAAGTAAAACTTGATCAAACATGCTTCAAACTGAAATATAAAATGCTGAAAACTAAAAGCAAATATGCATGAATATACTAAAGAGTTGAAATAGTAAAGAAGGAGTTCTAGAAATCTCTTCCACCTCAATCCGAGTTTCTTGTTGAAGCCGGCAGAGTTTTCCTTATCTACCACTTTCAGAACTTCAAAAACTTTCAAACACCAACAAAAGACTTAAAAAAACTCACTAGAAGACTAAAATTAAAGCTTCTCACTTGTGAACACAAGAGAAGTGAGAAGAAATGTTGAGAAAAGGGCTTAGAACAAGCAAAGAGGGAAGTGTCAACACTTTGCTCTAGGATAAGATGAATGCGCGCAAGAGGGGGTTTACATAGATGTTCATGAACATTATGGGGACATCTTGGGCAGTCTTGGGAAGCCCACAAAGTTGACCAAGTTTGCACAGTTCAATGGGGATGATTTGGAGTGAGATAGGCAAGTGTGCTCATGGTTGGCATGTGGGCCCACTTTGGCTTTCTAATTCCAAAGATATGAGTATAATCTTGTTTCTTAGCCATGTGTGAACACAAAAGAGGATCAGATGATATTCTAATCTAACTAGGACATCATCTTGAGGAGATTTGGTGAGCATATCTTCTTTCCAATCTAGTTTGGCAAGTATATGTGAGCAAGAATTTGTCCTTTGTTCGTTTTCCTTGCTCGACCGTCCCTCTTAGTGTATAATAAAAATATTTCTTCCTTGGACGTTGAGCAAGCATGGATGATGAGTATGTTATCAATCTTGTGGAGTACAATATCATGGTTTAGATTCCTATTTTTGAGTGTCTCTAAAATGGTGCACCATGTGGGGTTAATTTGGATACTTAATTTGTATGCTTCTCATTTTGGCCTCATGGAGTTTCTAGTTATGGAACTTCTAATTTTGGTTTGTGTGGCCAGCAAGGGACGGCTAGGGTTTGTAAGTGAGCACCATTTATGTTTTAGAAACTTCTAATCAGGTTTGTCACATGTGTGCATACACACACACATGGGTGTAGACGTTAACTAGGGTGCGTGGCATACTTGATCACTTTTCCTTGGCATATGAGATCACTTGTCTTGATTTCTAACCATGGGTGATGTGTCATATTTGTGAGTGTATAGAATCATTTGCATGGTACATAGGATCATTTTGTATAGATTCAAATAAGGAACATATCCCATGGAGCTTTGGGTAGGCTGAGGGTGCACATGATCATGGTGTTCCACCCATGTGACTTGCACGTGCATGGGGTGGCCATGACTTCATGGGTTCACAAAAATTCAATTAAAATTAATCTCATTATTCACAAATAATTATAGTCTTCATACTATGGTTTTGGAATCACATGAAAAAAATTAAGAATTTGAATGTATGGTTTGGCCAAGTTGGTTTTCATTTATTTTCCTTATTTAGAACCCATTGAAGGCACTATGAAATGAAAATCCAAATCTTGGCCAATTGTCCTAGTTTTTTGATATGTTGTTTATTTTGTTAACTTGTGTCATACTATATTGTTTCGGGTCATTTTGATTACCTGAAGTACCCTAAATGCCAATTCTTTCTAATTTGGACCCCCTGAAGAGCGTTTGACAAATGAAAACCCTAATCTTGATCAATTGTTCTAATTTTTGGATATGTTGTTCAATTAGTTGGTTCATGTCACCTTACTTCGTTTCAGGTTGTTTAGGGTCCCTAAGGGTCACCAAATTAGACTTTTGAAAACCTACCGAATTTAACCCCGAAATAAGCCCGATTTCATTTTGCATCCAATTTCACTGAATTGATCTTGAATTTCATTTCATCAAGTACAAAGTTTTTATGGTATTATGTTGGCCATTAGATATAGATTCCATGGAAACATTGCCTTTGTGGCATCATGGGAGCATACACCCTAGTGTTTTTGGTTGGCTTTGTTTCTAGGGGTGGGTGTGCATAATCAGCAAGCAAATTAGGTCATGGTGTGAGTAAGATATCTTCTAATCTAGTTTGGCAAGTGTATCAAGAATCTTTCCTAGAAACATTCACACTTGGGTGTCAATCATGCATGATTAGAGACTTTCTTATTTTTTTTCTTTTCTTGGCCATCACCTAGTAATTGTGCATGGAAACTAGTGTTTACAATATCAGATCATGGTCTGAAATTTCTAATCTAGGTCTTTTTTGTGTGGTGTGCTCCTCAAGCAAGATCATTTTAGACACTTTCTAAGTGCTAATACTGGCGCTATGAGCGAGCATAGGGCAACCTTCTAATTTGGGCATTAATCACAAGCTTAAGAATCTTTCTTATTTCTTGTGTTTCCTTCTTCATTAGGCTTTTAATTTGGGCATGTGTGATGGCTAGGGTTTTGTTGTGGCACATACATTATATTTTTGGAAGCTTCTCTTTGTCACATGTGCACACACACACACACGGGCCGATTATGGACTATGGGTGCACATGATCATTTGTAGTTGGTGATGCATTCATGGGTCCACATGAATTTAATAAAAATTCATATCTCATTATTTACTAGGAATTAAGGGCTTTGATCTATATTTTTGTGTTCATAATAGAAAAAACACATTTCCAAACCATTATTTGATTACGGTGATTTTCATTTCATTTACTTTCCTAATTTCGACTCCCTAGAAGTTTGTTAGCAAATGAAACCCCAATTCTTGTCTAATTGAGCTGATTTTTGGATATGTTGTCTAGTTGATCAATTTATGTCAACTCATGAAATTTCAGGTCATTCCAAGGTCCTAAGGGTTACTAAATGAGGATTTTGGACCTACTATATTTACCCCTAAAATGGACTTGATTTCACTTTTCACCCAAATTTTATCCAATTGATATTGAAATTCTCATTTCATTAAGTACAGAATTTTTAGGGTAGTACAATGCAAAAAATTTTTAGTAATAAAATAAATTTGTTGCTAATAGTGCATGACTGTAGTATCTTAGTAAGAAATAATTAGTTTGTTGCTAGTAACAACTTTTTTTCGTTGCTAAAATATTTTTTTAGCAACAAATTACTTTGTTGCTAAAAATTTTATTTTACTAATAATTTATTTTGTTGCAAAATTTTAAATTTTAGCAATAAAGATTTAAGTTTCATCAACAATTATTTTGTTGATAAATTATACCTTTAACAACCATTATAGTCGCTAATAGTTATTTTTAGCAACAACATTTGTTGTTATTTAGTTGTCTTAAAACAAAATTCGTTGCCAAATTTTCAACTAGACAAAATTAAATACATTATAAAAAATCAATTGACGATACTAAAAACAAAATAGGATGATTTTCCTAACAGAAGTTTTAAATAAATTTAAATAAAAGAAATAAATTACAGTATTTACATAAATTTAAATAGAAGAAATAAATTACAATATTTATACACTTTAGTCATTGCCATAAATTGTAAAGCACCACATCAACCTATTAATATTGTAACACTTCTTACTCAAAAAAGTATCATAAATTGATCAATCACTCTAACATGTGGATTGTAGCCTTTAAAATTGGGTTGAACATCTTTGTCATTAATGTCAAATCTGTACGAGTTCAACTTCCCTTCCATATCCACATATTGTTTGGATCTCCAATAAACAACCCTCTGACTTCATGTACGACTTTGAATTCAATCCTTTCTTAAAACATAATTAACTATGATATGAATCATAAAATCCATTAGCACCTATTTCAAGTAAGTAATCATTAGTAGTGAAGAGAAGCAGAGGAAATAAATGAACTTTCTAATGGAAAGTTCCTTTTCTTACCTAAAAAAGAGTCATATCACCATTATGTTCCCTCCAAACGCTCAAATCTACAAGTAAACAAACTTATAGTCATATCACCATTATACCTTTTTTTCTCATAATCTATATGATTGCAAATACAAATCTCATAATCGTTTTGCCTGTTATAGATGTTGCCCACACATTAAGGGCATGATAATACCTCTCAGAAAAAGAAATTCCAAACCAACGAACACCTATAGTGACATTTGACGAATGCAAGGAATTCCTTAAGAAAATGTCCCAAGAGAAAAAGTAGTGGAAAGAGATAGAGAACTTATATATAATATCATTAATTAATGATATCATCTTATGTACTCATAAACTAACTTAAAGAGAAAGAACTTAATGCCTAAAAACATAGAAAATGAGAAAAATTAATGCTTGAAACATAAATCAACACCTAAACATGAGGAAAAAATCATTTAAAGCACCGAAGGCAATCATCCTTAACCTATTTGGATTTGCTCAACATCTACATCAAGCTCCATAATCCTATGCAACATTCTCAAATTAATTGACTATGGATGTTCACTTTGGTAATGACAAAATAATTGCAATGAATGTCATACAATACTACAATGATACCAATGGAAGAAAAGAAACAAGAAGTTCAAAGGAGAGAGGTGTGTTGACATCCAATATGATAAAAAGTAGCTAGCATGATAGACAATTAAGTTTAAAAGTAAAAGGACTAGAACAAAGATACTATACCATATTTTTTTAAAAAATGCTCAAGCAAACAAAACAAGTCTCAATTTCATATTGGAATACTTTTTGTTGAGAATTGAAATTACTTTTCAACATTAAGATGAGACTCTTGTTTTCATGGTAGGCATTCATGGATGACATCTTATTTTACTTCAAAAACTATGAAGAACATGAAACACACCTAACTACACTATTGGAAACATTAAGTACTCATGAGTTTTATGTCAAAGGCAACAAATGTGAGTTTTGGATGAAGTAGATGAAATTCCTAAGACACATTATCTTCGAAGCACACATTATGGTGGATCCATCCAATAGGGAAGAAATAACTAACCATAACCAACTTGAGACAATAACTAAAATTAGGAGCTTCACAAGACTTGTGAGATGCTGCAGATGATTAATTAAGAACTTCTTCAAATTAGCTAAACCTATGAACTAGTTGACATAGAAGAGTGTGAAGCCTTACTAGGATAAGAAGTGTGAATGGTCATTCAAAGAATTTAAGGGAAAGTCTAGTTCAACACCCATTCTCATTACTCCAACATATGGAATAGGATGTGTCTTGTACACTGATGCATTGCAAAATAGATTGGTTGTTGTACTCATGCAAGAGGAAAAAATGGTAGCTTACTCATTGAGGCAATTAAAGCCTCACAAGAAGAACTACCCCACACATGACCTTAAGTTAGGCGCCTTAGTTTTTACACTGAAGATATGGTGGCACTATTTGTACAAGGAGAAGTTTGAAATATAGTTAAATCACAAAAGCTTCAAGTATATCTACATATAAAAGGATTTGAGCCTATGACAGAAGTGGTGGATATAGTTCCTTAGGATTACAATTTCCAATTACTTCATCACCTTGGCAAGGCCAACATGGTAGTTAACACCATTTGTTGGAAGACCTATTTAGAGAATAATGGCAATGCTCAAACTAGGAAAAACAGGTATTTCTCTCAAACATCATGATGAAGTCAAAACTACCACAATAGATAATTGAAGCTTAAAGATTAGATAGGTTGATAATTGAGCGAGCACCCTGATTTCAAGATTAACGTCAATGGCCTAGTAAAACCCAAGGAATGAGTCTGTATAGCCAAGGATGAATAGTTGAGGCAGACCATCCTTGATGAAACAAATCATGCAAATATTATTTGCACCTAAGAGGAAACAAAATGTACCAAAATATGAAGAAATCCTTTAAGTGGAAGGGAATGAAATAAGACGTGGTCAAGTATGCGTCTAATTCAACCCGTACAAATGTAGGAATGGAGCTATGGACTTTGTAATAAGACTCCCTAGAAACTTGAAGAGTGAAGATACTATATGGGTTATTATAGATAGGCTAACTAAAATGGCTCATTTCTTGGCAATGTGAACCATAAACTAGGGGAACTGTATGTGAAGAAAATAGCATGGCTTCACAACATCCCAAAATCCATCGTATCAAACTGAGAAGCATGTTTCACCTCAAAAACCTAGCAAAGCTTATAGAGAGAGTTGGGTACTAAACTCATCATGAGCACCACTATATGCCAACAAATGAGTGGCTAATTTGAGAGGATAATTCAAAATCTTGAAGACATTCTTAGAACAAGTACATTGGACTTCAAAAGAAAATGGAGTAAACACTTATTTTTGGCAGAGTTTGCATACAACAAAAACTATCAAACTAGTATACAAATGGACCGCTCAAAGCCTTGTATGGGAGAAAATGTTAGTTGCCTATATTTTGGACTAGCTTGAAGATTGGGTATTAGTAAGACCAAATATAGTTTAGGATACTAACAACAATGTCCAACTAATCCGAAAATGCTTAAATATTGTTCTGAACAGGCAAAAACACTATGAAGATCATAAACACCAACCTCTAGAGTTCCAAGAAGGGGAAAAATTCTTTCTTTAGGTCAGCCCAACGAAAGACATCAAGAGCCTGGTAAAGGGCAAGTTAGAGCCTCAATTCATTGGGGTTTTCGAGATTGTTCAGCGGGTGGGCAATAATGCCTACTAACTGGAATTGTCAACGAACTTGTTTGATGTTCACGACATGTTCCATGTTTCAATGCTAAGGAAGCACCACCCAAATGCTTCACATATCATTGACAGTTTAGACATACATTTATAAAATAATGACAATGAGAACTCAACATTTAGAATCCTTGATTGAAAGATCTAGATTTGAGAAATGAGGATATATCATTAGTATAAGTCCTGTGGAGGCATCACAAAATGGAAGAGCCAAGAGGAGAACTCTTAAATGAGATTCACACTACATATCCAAAGTTGTTTTAGAGTCAAAACTAACAAGCATCACTGGAACGCAAGTAACATTTTACAAATTTCGAGGATGGACTTCCTTTTTAGTGGGGTGGTATTGTATTCCTTAAAATTTGGATCCTCAATTAGTTATGGAATGGCCCTAATTAATCTAAGAATCAATCATGGTCAATTGTAACTAATCACGATCAAAATGGGCCAAATTGACCATATTGACACATACATCGGGAAACTTTAAAAAATTATTTCAAGGTTGAAATAGTTGAATAAGGCAATGAGCTCTATGTTGAAATTCTTAGAACACCAAAGAGATTAAGAAAGGGTTGATGCAATGTGTTGCACTGCCCAAAAATGGAGTTTGCACAAACATGGTCACATAGCCATGTTTACACGACCATTGCCACCACCCACAAGATCAATACTAGGCATGACATACATCAACGTGTATCATGTGCTCAAACACATCCATGTACTCCCAATCATGAGTCAAACGTAGCTTTACCACCATGAATCATGAGTTGCATGAAGAGTATTTTTCACCAACCAACATTAAATGCTTCTCCAACTTATCCAAGCAAGTGAACACGAGCTCATGAGTGGTTGAGCACCTCTATGAGCTAAATATGAACTAACACTCGCCTCTCCACTAGCCCATACTAGCCTTACAATTTCCCATTTATCTATAAATTTGATGAGGATGAGTTGAGCTCACCCTCCGCAAAACGTTTGGTGCAAATTGTGTATGCAAGTGTGAGATCTACGAGTGGTACTAGGAGACTTGGAAATTAGTTTTCTACAACCCTTTGTAAGTATTCCTAACTCCTCTTTCAATTTCATTTCCATATGTACATGGAATCACACTTTCATATGATAGTTTATGTGTTTTTCTTACCTATTTTGGGTGAAGTTTGTGTAAAACTTAGACCAAATGACATTAGGCATTGAAAATCAATGGAAAGTGGTCATCATGACCCTAAAAAAAGAAATAAATTTTAGTAAATAATAATAATAATAATAATAATAATAATAATAATAATAATAATGATGATGATGATGATGATGATGATGATGATGATAATAATAATAAAGAATGAAAACAATAGTTTAACTAATGACAATGTTATTAGTAATAATAATTAAGATTTTAATAGGAATGATATCAATGAATAGTAATAATAATAATAGCAATAATAATAATAATGATAATAATAATAATCTAATTATTATTATTCTTATATATATATATGAAGAAATAGTATTAAAAATGCAGTAGGTAGAGTATAAAGATAATAATGAACATTACTATTTGTCCGGGCCCTTTCCCTAGGTCGAAGGGCTGCCCGACCAACACAGTAACCCAACGAACCCACTTAGTGAGTCAAGTTTGCCCGATCATTGTTTGGCCTTTTCAATTGCAACAATAAGTGGTATCGGAATACTTTAAGGATTCAAGTGCGAAAGTAAGCAAACATTACAAAGAGTTATCTATTATAATATATATTGTCTCGTTTCAGAAATACACAGTTGACCGTATTTTCAAATATAAAAATGACCAACCTCTAACAAAAACCAAGAAAAAGAAATGAAACTGTCAAGGGACTAGGTTACCACCATGCCTTTCATTTAGCTAGCCGCCAAGGGAGCTGAAATGTTAGTAGAGTAGTGAGCCTAAATTTTAACATGACTCAGTGAGTAGTAAAACCAGCATATTGCCAATAACCAAGATTCCAAAAAAAAAATAGTGCATGTATGCATGAAAAATAGTGATGAAATAGTGCTTGACGACATGACATAGAGTAAAAACAGTTATAAACAATGCAATAGTTAAAGAAGAATAGTTTAAATACGTGCTAGTTAAAACTGCATCTGAGCTAGGGTTTCAAATCATCAAATCCAACCCTATGATCATCGCTTGAGTGGGTCGTAAGTCAGGCGCACCTGTCGAGACCCCCTCTGAAACCTCATATGGGTGCTCGACTGGCACAATAGTCAAAAAAGTCTACTCCTTTGTCAAACTTGCTGACTATCGTTAAGCCTTACTATCGAAACATTTATTGTATTCAAAGTGCAACAAAAAGCAAGATAAGCGGAATAATGTAACAACAACAGAATCTTTAACATTAATTACATTACTAAAGTCTACTTCAACTTTACATTTTTCAAAACTTGTACATAATGAAAAATATAAAAAATAGCAAAACCAACAACCTACTAGATAGGCTAGAAACGATCACCTGTATTGCACACCTTTCCCCTTATCTACACCAGACGGACCTAAAATGTTAAGAGTAGTGAGCTTGATATCCATATGAACCTGGTGAGTAGCAATAGATATATCTACTTAAGTCTAATATTCTACATACAATGCAAAAGACAACATTACAAGCATTCAAATAAAATGCAACAATGAATAGTACATACAATCATTCATATTAACATTCAGCAACCTAATATGCAATGAAGTATGCCATAACTCAAGGGTCCAACATATAAATTCGACACTCTTCTTTCATTTTGAGGATCCTCAGGACATTTTGCCATTTCGGACGGACGTGACCATCGTCCAGGCCATATTGGAATATCAATTAACGACTATGGCCCACCGATCAAGCCATATTGTCATATCTCAATGATTATGGCCCACTGACCAATTGGTACGGTTGCTGCCACAAACCAGTAGAGTGTGCCACGCACTACTCTAAATATATTCATAAAGTGTACCAATGTAGCACTCTTATCTCAAGATTATCACAATCCAATGTCTGCACCTCAGAACCTCTCATCACTAGGCCAAGTCAGCACATCTGAAGACCCGTCAATTAGTCTTATCTCAGAGCTATCATGATCCAATGTTCACACCTCGAAATTAGGTTAGGTCAGCACATTTAAAGATCTGTTGATTAGTTCTATCTCAAAACTATCACAATCCAGTGTTTGCACTTTGGAACCTCTCATCCTGAGGTCAGGTCAACATATTTGAAGATTTGTACTCATATCTCAAGCCTCGTCTCAATCAGAGTGGCAAAGTGGCCAACGTTGGTAAGCTGATATTGTCCCACATTTTGACACCTAGCCCATGCAAGGGGCTAATCGGGTAGTGGGTTTTGTTCTTGAGGAGACTCAAACATGAGTCCCCCCAAGAGGCCTTGTCTCAATGCAATATCCAATGCATGTGGCAACAATTATGCAACAACCATAAGTAGAATAAAAGATCAAATAAATACATCAAATTATTACTTAGACACTAGATCGACTACTGACGCTCTCCTGGTCGCCTATCGCTTCTCTTGATATTGAGCTCAAATACCGAAAGTTCATACTGTTAACACGTGTTCTGCTTTTGGTATACATTACACAACCTCTTTACAAATTTGTTGTGATATATAATAAATAAGAAAAATTAATTATTTACTACGTTACACATTTTTCTCATGTAAAGTAATTGATAATACTATACAACATTAATTATAGATAATGTTATATTTATAACATTGCATAATCAATTATATAACCTTATACATATATATAATATTAATTTATACATTTTTCTCTAATTAAATAAATACAAATTTAATATACCTATTGATCTCCAAAAATTCTAATTTTAGTGTCATTGAGTTTAGAATTTCATTCTAGTCATTTCAGTACCAGCCAACTAAAATTTCAGTGCTAATAGGCATACCCTCTATGTATCGACTTCCACGTGCCGTATAATTTTTTAGGGAAAATATGACTAGAAATAAAGTACATATTCATATTCAACTCATCGATTTGAACAAAAGGACACACACACACACACACACACACACACACACACACACACACA
>JAJIYU010004118.1:0-25022 GCA_030144865.1 Tinospora cordifolia | reverse complement strand
ATGCATTTAACATCATTCTTTATTTATTACTTTGCCTATTGCTTAGTCATATATAATATATTTATGGTATTCCTACTATTGTTCAATTTATTATCAATCAATATTCTTCACCTATTTCAAATTTGTTCTAGCTAATAATTCTTCTTGTTTATTTCTAAATTCTCATCTTCCTATTCGAATTTTTGCTAATGTTCTTCTCATTTCTTTTAATTTTTCTAGTTTAGTCTCATAGCTTGTGGTTCATTCTCCTTATATTGCTTCTTCTTCATTTATAATATGCTTACCTAGGCAAAGAATATTATTTTTAAGTAGACAACTTGTAAACATTTTGAAATTCAACCCGATAACCCAACCCAAACCGAACTAAACCCGAACTGTTTGGGTTGGGTTGGGTTTAGTCGTAGATTAGGTTGGGTTGGGTTTCAACTTTTTCAACCCGAACTGTTTGGGTTGGGTTGCGGGTTTACCCCAAACCCGACCCAACCCAACCCACGAACACCCCTAGTCTCTACTCCTTAGAACAAATTTTGTCTTCAAAATTTATTAAGATAACAAAAAATAAAGAAGCGACTCATATAATCTTGGAAAAATGACTCGCCATGTAGTTTTCTCCCTCCCAGGTGTTCTGTTCGGCACCATGAAACTGCCAATATACACATACCATCGGTATCTCTTTATTGCACTGTTTCTTCGCAGTTCAGTCAATAATAGCTACCAGAGCTTCATTGTATATACAATCCTCTCACAACTCAACATGTCTCAAGTCCATCATGTGCGAGGGATCAAGGTAGTACTTCTTCAACAACGACACGTTGTGTATTACCACTAACTGAGGCGGCAATGACAATTGGTATGCAACCGAACCTATTCTCTCAATAATCTCAAATGGTCCAATATATCCTGGAACGAGTTTCCATGAAATGTCAAACTGAGTTTTTTCCTTCTAAGGGCAAATCCGAAGGAGTACATGATCGCCAACATCAAATTTAAGGACCTTCCTTCAGTTATCTGCATAACTCTTTTGTCTGTCTTGTGCTACCTTCATGTTTTGATGGATCTGTTCATATTTTCTTATTTTGCTCTTGTACAAAAGTAGGGCTGAAAACTGCTATGTCACCAACCTTAGTCCAACAAGCTGGCGATCAGTAAGATCGACTATATAATGCCTCAAACGATTCCATGTCAATACTCGCCTGGTATCTGTTATTATATGCAAACTCATACAATGCCAAATGATCCTCCCAGCTACCACAAAATCAAGGACGCATGCATAAAGCATATCCTCCAAAATCTGGATCACTCTCTTAGACTGACCATCAGTTTGTGGATGGAAGGTTGTGTTCAAGTTTACTCTGGTCTCCAACTGACTCTGCAAGCTTTGCCAAAAATAGGATGTAAACCGAGCATCTCTATCAAACATAATGGATACTAGGACCCTATAATCTCACGATCTTCGCAGATATACAATCAACCCAACCTCTCAACCAAATCTTTGCTATGCATTGGGAGGAAATGAGCAGACTTAGTCAGTCTGTCCACAATAACATAAACAGTATTGTGTTTCCGCTGAGTCCGAGGTAATTCCATCACAAAGTCTATAGCATTACTCAGGAATAGCCAAGGGTTGTACTGGGTCTCTGGTGCTCAGCTTTAACCTACTGACATGTGTCACATCTCTGCACAAAGGCTGCAATATCTCGCTTTATCCCTGGCCACTAATAAGTACGTCAAGCATCATGATACATCTTATTGGTGTCTGGGTGAACGCTATACCTCGAGCAGTGCAACTTTACTAGCACTCTCCATCTCAAGCGAGGGTCGTCTGATACCCACAATCGTCCCTTGAACCTCAATGCACCATCAATGTCAATCGACCACTTCACACAAGAAGTGTCATTCACCCACTCCCAGAACGTCACATAATCAATATCATGAGGCTCTACCTCCATGATCTCAGAAAGCAAAACCGACTAGGCTCTCATTTGTGCAATGACTCTGGTCTTGGTCGAAGTCTCGTGGATATTCATCACTGTCACAAAATCAATCATCCACCACTCCTGAGACATAATAGCCTTAGAGGCAGTCTCAACCCATTTCCTACTAAGTGCATCGGCCACAACATTAGCCTTCCTAGGATGGTATTCAATATTAAATTCATAATTCTTCAGCAATTCCATCCACTTCCTCTACCACATATTAAGATCTTTCTAAGAAAACAAATACTTGATGCTCTTGTGATCCAAATACAACATGAATTGTTTACCATAAAGATAATGCTATCAAATCTTGAGCGCAAAACCAATAGCTGCAAGTTTTAGATTATGGGCAGAGTAGTTCTTCTCATGAACTTTTAACTGTTTAGAAGCGTAGGCTATTACCTTGTCATTTTGCATCAACACATAACTAAAGCCTAATCTTGATGCATCAGCATAAATTACCAACTCTTGACCTGCTTCTAGCAAAACAAGAAATAACATAGCCATCAACTTTTGTTTAAGCTCAAGAAAGACATGCTCATAGTTATTGGTCCATAAAAAAAGTACATTTTTCTAGGTTAGCTTAGTCATCAGTGTTGTTATGTGGGAGAAATTTTGTACAAATTTTTGATAGTAACATGCTAAACCTAGGAAACTATGAATCTTGGTCACTATGGTAGGTCTAGGCCAATCAACAATCGCTTCGACCTTGGTTGGATCAACAGAGATACCCTTAGCTCTAACCACATGACCTAAAAACTTGACCTTCGTTAACCAAAAGTCACACTTACTCAACTTTGCATACAAGCGGTATTCCTTCGAAGTCTATAAGACTACTCTAGCATATCAGAATGTCATCAATAAATATTATCACAAACTAATCAAGATAAGGCCTGAACACCCGCTATATCAAGTCTATGAACATCCCTGGGGCATTCGCTATGCCAAATGGCATAACTAGAAACTCAGAGTGCCCATAGCGAGTTCGAAAAGTTGTTTTTGGTACATCCCCCTCCCTAACACATAGCTGATGGTACCCTGAACACAAATCAATCATCAAGAATACTCTAGCACCCTTCAACTCATTAAACAAATTATCAATCCGAGGAAGAGAGTATTTGTTCTTTGTAGTCACCCTATTCACCTCTCTGTAGTCGATGCATAAGTGGAAACTCTCATCTTTCTTCCTTACAAACAACACCAGAACTCCAGAGGGTGATATGCTAGTTCGAATAAAACCCTTGCCCAGTAATTCTTCTAGCTAAACCTTCAACTCTTGTAACTTCTTAAGTATCATACGATAAGGAGCTATTAAGATTGGCTCAGTCCCCGAGACCAACTCAATGACAAAATCGATCTCTCTCTTAGGAAGCAAGCTAAGTCGATCATCAAGGAATACCTCGGGGAACTCACATACCATAGAACATCACTCACATCCCCAAGTCTTGACTTGGAAGGTTCACCAATAACTGCAGCAACCACACTCTACCCTAGAACATCACTACAGGTCGATTTGGGATCTAAAATCTTACATGCTTAGCATAACAATCAACATAAGTGTGATAAGCAGCTAGCTAATCCATGCCTAGAATGGCATCAAACCCCAAAAATTTTAATACCCGTAGATCTACCACCATCTCTAGGTCACCAACACGAATCACACAATGCTCACAAATCATATTGGTCTAAATACGTTCCCTAGCGGCAGTACTAAATATAAGCCAAGTGGATGCCCTGACTGGTCTAAGTTTTAATCTATCAACAGTAGGTCCAAATATAAATGATAAGGTAGAGCCAACATTAATCAATACATATAAAGTGGAATCTAAAATAAAAATGGTACCTTCTACCAAAGTTTTAGTAGCTTCTTGATTAGGTTGAGTGACTACCTGAGCTTTCTCTGTATATACCTGCTAGACCATCGGCCAGATAGATAGGATAAGACACTCCAATCTCTTGTGCCTAATCTACCTACACTGATAGCAGGTGAATGGTTGTCTTTGTACAACTTGCCTTGTCCGTGTTGGCTGACCCATCTATACTACCAGTGTCGGTGGCCTGTACTCTAAGTCTCTGCCTCCCCTACCTCAGCCTCCTCTACAACTATTGCCTCTAGGCTATATTGTCACATGTGGCTCAAATGTCTAAATAGGGGGGCTGCAACTGCCATCATCGTGGTAGACTGGATCTGTGGGGATATTAGTCGATCCTGAAACAAACTTTTTCTTCTTGTAACCCCTATACTTTTGCCATTATCCCTGGTTATTGGGAGTTTGTGTTGAAGTTTGCATGGTATGGTATTGCCTAGGACAATCTGCACATGTACCGACTTGTCCTTACTATCTCTCAAAGCCCAACACTTCAGCGACTCTAAATTGGAACCGTGTATCGCCCGTCGAATATCACTATTTAACCCCCGACGGTGGAATCTAACCCTTTCTACTTTATTAGCAACCAACCATAAAGCATAAGACTCTAGGTGAACGAATCTGTAAGTGTACTCCTGGACTATCATATTGCCCTATCACAAGGCTAAGAACTTTATCTTCCTGTGCTCTTTGGTAGAAATAAGAACAAAATTCTCCAAAAATAACTCTGTAAACCTTGCCCAAGTCTCAACTAAGCGTCGAGTAGCCAAGACTAATGACCACCATCTAGGAGCGTCATCCTCTAATGTATGGGTAGAAAACTACACTTGATTCTCTTTAGATAGCTTCATCGGTCATGCTATCTTCTCAACATTCAACATTCAGTCTTTTGCTCGCTCTAGATTAACACCACCCCAATATGACTGGGGTTTCAGGTCACAAATTTCTTCAATAATTTCTCATGTGAAATTTCTATCTTCTTCTCTCTCTACGGTGCCTACGAGGAGCCTCATTCTCCTCTTCAGACTCATCATCATCATCCCCATTAACTAGCTTGACTATAGGTAGAGTGGGGGCTGCTAATCACTACATATTAGCCACAACCCCATCTATCCTCTGATATAGTGTAGCGCTACAAGCACATAATAATAATCATATATATTTTTCCCATTATATATATATATATATATATATATGCAAGAATTAATCGATTGCATTGATTCATTTCATGTTCCACTTCATTCATTGTTTTTTTAACCAAACTCCCACTATGTGTATTTATTATTATTATTAGTACTACCATCATTAATTAATTATTTTATTTTTATTTAATACACTCATTAATTAATATAATTGTCATAAAATCATGTATTTTCATTTATAATTCATTAATTCAAACATAAAATACATGTCAAACCCGTCGACTCAATATCCAAAAATACAGGTCGTTACAAAATCCCTTCTAAAATCTTCATGCTTTGTGAAAAAAAAAAGTATTAAATAAACTTTTAATTAACAATATGCTTCAGAAAACTTAATAATTGTAAAATAGTACTAACAAAATAATTTTACACTAAAATGGATTTAAGTCTATATGGCTATTAACCAACATGTCTTTAAGATATTCTTAATTACATATTTTTATACAAAAAGTAATATTGGATGAAATACATGTTTACATCTTGATATTTTAATCAAAATATACTCTTTTTATATGAGTTGGTAAGATAACCTCTAGATAAAGGCGATGAGACAGAATCTTTTTTAAATAACCGGTCTCCAAAAACATGATAACCTATTTCTTTTTCAATGTTTAGTTGTACATTAAACAAGACTTACTTATTATTAACTCAAACTTATAATACTATTTATATTATAAAAATCAAGAATAGAACATAATAAATCGATAACTATTTTAAATAAATTATTTATGTTTTACATTTTGACTTTTGATTTTTAATGTAGAAGATTGTATAAAACGCAACTACAGAGTATATTTTCATAGTCAATGACATTATGTACAATTACCAGTGAATAATATTATATGCAAAGTATAATTAGTCATATTGAATATATTTTTTATAGCTTTTTTACCGTATAAATAAATAACAATAATGATAACATAGCTTCAAGCTATATAATTTCTTTGCATAACTTTAGGCTATAAACAAAATATTAACCATAGCAACAATATAAGATACTCAAAATTAAATAAAAAATGTAAATTACAGATCATCAATTTGTATCTTCCCTTTAAAAGTAACTTTCTTAGGGCTCTTATATTCTTCATACAGAATAACAAAATTTTTTAATTTTTAGAATTATCGTGCTGATAACATATTATAAAATTACAGAAAAAGTAAAATAGAAGAAAAGAAGAATTACAAATAACACAAAGAAGATGAAAATAATTTATTTATTTCATATGAAATGATTTCATCATATTACAATGACCTTTATTTACAGGATAAAAAAATATATTATAATTGCTGCAAATACATTTATATTAATACATATTTAATATTTATGGTATAAAAAAGTGATATATAAATATCTATATTCAAAGTATAAGTGAATGTATATAGACATCTCTAATTATCAAAATATTTATAAAACTTTTTTTTGTTCTTTTGCTTGGATTACAAGTCCTTAAACCCTAAACTAAAAAGACGGTTAAAAGAAGTCACACCACAACAGCACTTGCTCCATTTATTTCTTCCTTTCCATATTGAAAAATGAAAAGAGCAAACATCCCATGTACTAAAAACAATTGAATCTCATTTCCCTACCCTAAAAAGGGCCAGACAAGAAGCTGTACAATCGCTTCCAAATGAAGGTCGTTTGATCACAGAAATCATGTCCAATGCCGTACCCTGGCTGTCCCAATGGCTCCTTCGCCGAGGTCTTCCAAGTCCAACCACAGCCGCGTCCTCTTCAATCAGAAATGGGTCTCTCAGAAACTACTCGGTATCCTCTTCCACGACCTTATCCAAGCAGCAAGAACTAGTCTTGCGGGCGATAGCAACTGGCCGATCCGTATTCATCACCGGCTCCGCCGGCACCGGCAAAAGCTTCTTACTTTTGGAAGCCATCAAGCTTCTTAAGCAAATTCACGACCCTCACCAAGTCTTCGTCACGGCTTCCACCGGCGTCGCCGCTTGTGCCCTCAACGGCCAAACTCTACACTCATTCTCTGGCGTCGGACTCGGCGACTGCGATCAAAACTTGTTGCTACACAGAGTCTGCAAGAACAAACCTGCGTACAAGCGATGGCGTGTCGTCAAGGCTCTCATCGTCGACGAAATCAGCATGATAAGCGGCGAGTTCTTCGACAAGCTCGAATACATTGCAAGACAGATAAGATCACAACCTGGGAACCAATCGCCGTGGGGCGGAATTCAGCTTATTGTGAGCGGCGATTTCTTCCAGCTTCCACCAATTTTAAAGTCCCCTGCTTCCGATGTTAAGGAATTTGCATTCGAAGCCGAATGCTGGAACTTCAGCTTCGATTTACAAGTTGAACTTACTCGTGTGTATCGCCAATCCGATGCCCTACACCTCGACTTGCTTCGGGGGATAAGAAAAGGTTTAAAGAATGATCAACATCTCGAAATTTTACGGAGATGTAATGTAGGAAAAAGGGGCTTGTCCGGTAAAGTACCGAGGCTGTATCCTAGAAATGTGGATGTAAAGAGAGTGAATGAAGAGGAATTGAGAAGATTGGGTGGGAAGGTTGTTAATTACAGCGCTGTTGATCGTGGAAAAGAGCCGTGGAAGAATCAGTTGAAGCATGGTATTGCTCCTGGAGAATTGCAAATCTGTTTGGGGGCAAGGGTGATGTTGATTAAGAATAAGGATGTAGAGGTTGGTTTGGTTAACGGTGCTACTGGGACTGTTATAGATTTTGTTAAGAGCGAGAGAGCAAAGGTGAGGAAAATTTGCAAGTTAGGGCTGTTGCCTAAGGTTCGATTCGATTGCGGAGTGGAAATGGAGGTGGAAGTTGAGAGATGGGTTGTAATGGAAGGAGATAAAGTTTTAGCGACACGAAAACAAGTTCCTTTGATACTGGCGTGGGCACTGAGTGTTCATAAATGCCAAGGAATGACTCTTGATGTTCTTCACACTGATCTTTCGAGGGCTTTTGGTTGTGGAATGGTTTATGTTGCGCTTTCCAGAGTGAGGAGTTTGGATGGACTTCATTTATCTGGTTTTGATTCCTCCAAGATCATGGCAAATCCTAAGGTGCTGCAATTTTACCAGAGCCATTTGGATGGTCAAAAATCATCATCCATTACAAATGCTTCTTCTTCTTCTTCTTCTTCTAACGCAAATCAAACTGAACATAACCAACGCCTGGTGGATTGTATTCGCACCTTCTTGTTAAGTGCAATAAAAAGTTAATATAGAAGTGTACAGAGCAATCAATTCTTAGAAACCTCTGGGGGATTTTCTTTTTCCCTTTTATTATTATTTTCTTTAAAGAAATCCTGTTGATTATTATCTTTCCCCTGCCTCTTCCTATGATCTATCTCCTTTTTGGCGCTGTTAGAGGCATGTCCATTGCAGGTGCAGGTGAAACAGTTTGTGTCAACGGAGAAGCAGGTTTTGTTGGTTCGATGCTTGTCATGAAGCTTCTTGAACAGAGCTACATGGTTAAGGCTTCTGTTTGAGATCCAGTTTATGTTTATGCCCTCTAATTCAATTAACTTGGATAAATTTGCAATCGTTTTCGGATGACATTTTTGAAGCACATAGTTACAGGTTTGAGCATCCTGAAGCCAAAAGGAGGTACATTTGGTGCTCTCCCCACAGAGTTACCATTGCGGATATTGCAAAATTGCTGAGAGAAATTTCTCACACTATCTTGTACCTGATAATAATTAAGCCCATTTCAAGCTTTTCTTCTCAAAATACAGAATTAAAATTGTCGACTTGGGATAGGTTTTGATTAATCAGTCAACACATGAGGACCATGCTAAGGGTCGAAGGGTCCTAGTCTCTGCCAAGGTTCAAGATGGGAGGTCAAAGTTGTCTCAAGTTCTCTATGTAATAATGTGGAAATAGTAATTTCAAAAAGGCATGAAGGATTTGGCCGTATCACTGACACTGACCATGGGTAATTAAAAGCTCAGAATCTCAACCTGTAGAATAATAACCAGGCGCATCAAAACTAGCAATAGCCGACCATCAACTAGCATTTACATACGTGTCTGAAGAATATTTGGTTATTGCTTTCAATGCACTTCTCATCTAAAAGGCTGACGGGCTTCGGGGCTTAAGGGATAACTGAAGGAAACTTACGATAAAAGGACATTTGACACATCAAGAGATGGTATATAGTCTTAGTTTAGCTGTAGAAGGATAGACTAAAAAATAAGAGTAATGTATATGTAATCAAAACTCTCACACAACTACTACCCAAAAGATTATCATTCAAGGGTGATGTTGTCAACACATATTTGATTAACAAACAGCTTGTACTGTAAATTTCTTTTGACGAGTTTGAGTCAACTACCGCTCACTCACCTGATGTTGGGGTCGGATTGACCATAATGTCAAACAATAATAAAACTTACATGAAACTTTAAAATCTCTGTACAGCGGCACAGTTAGTAAACCAGAAATGATTGAAATGATATGAATTGAAACACAATTTTTTTTTTCAAGGGCAATTGAAACGCAATTTAAGACATCAATAATTGTACACTATTGAATCATGTTGTAGCATGTTAATATCAGATGGTGTACAATCATCGGTGGCTCAATTGGTAATGCTCTACATCTATCTATATTGCTCATAGCTTTACTATGGAACTGCTGCATAAATAACTGAAAAGAATGTGACAAATTTCTTGATAAATACATTTTGCTTAAGTAGGACTTTTACGTTAAAGGATACACGCAATTGCACCGAAACTGGATATGCACCCATGCATCAAAAGAGACTTCCAAAGCTTCTGCTAGCGCTCCTCTGAATTGAATTTGTTCCAAGCCTCCTGAAATAGAAACAAAAATACAATAAAATGGATTCAGGCAGGGATAATAATGAAAGCACGGCATAAGGCATTCAACATAGAGTTCAAAATCAAAGTAGAACTAACATTAAAAAAGCATTATTAAAATGACTATTTGTGGAATGATGATGGATTACAACAGTTAATCAGCTTTCAAATGCTAAAACTAATACATAATCATCTTTCTAAAATAATAAAATATCAAATGTCAGTGAGAAGTCGAGTAATTTCACTAATTTTTTGTATGATCAAGATTGACAGTCATCAACAATTTAGCTCCTAGATTAACATGACAGTGCAGATAGTAGCATTGAAAACAACCCAGAGACCAATTAAACAAGTAACGAACCTTCAAAAGATCAAAAACTTTCTCACATATGTACTTCTGCTGAATGCTTGCACCTCGCTGCTGCAACTTATCAGGATGAACACATAAAGTGGCCTTTCTATAAGCCTTTTTCACAGCAACAGCTGTTATAACATCTGTCAATGGTACTGGCTGCCAACCACTTTCAGAGCCAAGGATCTGCCAACCACATAAAGTGCTATCAGTTATTCATAATTGAAGAAAACACAAACTAGTATGTATACCTAAATTCAGGATTTGAAGATACCATAAAAAGACGAAACAGTTCTCTTTTTACGTAATCATAGGATACTAAAAAAGAAAACAACAGACAAAGATTGCAGATAAATTAGGTAGCAAAAGCTTCATAATCCACAATTGCTAAACTAATTAATAGAAAACTGGTCCTTGTTCATGTCTCAAATTGCCCATGAAGAAAAAGTTTCAAATCCATCTCTCCATGCCATCAAGGCCCTTTTCAACAGCCCAAGCATCAAGAATGCAAAATGAGGGAGATATGATATAGAACTGCACAATAGTGCGGAGGAGTTGTAATAAATAGTAAGAAAGTCAATCAACAGTAGGACCTGTGCCCACAAGCATGTGGGGTGCCCCACGGAAATGGATTATGACAATGCCACATTGATCGAGAATAAAAAAATGTATAGATCATATATCTGAGTGACTGGGACTCTCTTTAACCACTATCAAGGCCTTTTTCCAATAGCCTAAGTGTGAGAAGGCAAAATTGGGCAGCACCAGTCCAGATACAATATTGAGCCAGATGAGGGTAGTTATAATGACAATAAAAGCAGATTCTTAGAACTTGACAAAAACCTTTTACCATTAAGAAAATATATAGTGCTATTCACTGTATGATCAATCACTCTGCAGCAAAGTACAATATAAAAGAAGCTAGACAACAGGGGATAGCGAAAACATGGAAGTTGAGACCAGGCAGCCAAATATGACATAATTCTAGAACCATTGTGGTATGTCAATCCTTCAATAATAGGCACTAAACATGGACAATAGAAAAAATAAATAAATAAAAGAGTTGATGTAGAACAATCCTACATACATATTGCAGAGTGGAAAGCAGAGCACGCAAGTTTCCTTCTTTCCCACTTGACCATCTTTTGACATCGGCATCCAGAGTTTCTGCTAATTTCTGTAATCAAACAGCAATTCGGGATATTCAGCATTCAACACAAGCAAGGTAATCGTAAGAGAAATTTTCATAGCAGCTGAGACACTCACATTTCTCTCTGCTTGTTCTCTTTGGGCAAGAAGATCGCGCATATTCTTCTCTGCTAGTGCTTTTGCCTGAAATGGACCCCACAGCAAATATGAATTCATTAGTTTTAGGGGTGGCCGTGAAAGCTATAACATCAACATAGATAATGCAATACAAGTATCATCTCAAACAGGAATGCCATTCCTTGGCTCCCTGTATTAAAGGCATTCAATAGACATAGGACAACCTCTTAAAATCTTGGCATCTGAGATTAACTCTTTAGGAATCCTTGGCTATATTAACAGTCTGAACAAGTATATATGAACAAGAAAAATGTAAATACAGATAAAGAATGAAAGAAAGAAAACCCTCATGAGTATGGAAGTGAGTCAAGTAACTGATATTACAAAAGGGAAACAGCAAATTGCAATGTAATGAAAATATACAGAAGCACTTTGCAGCTCAAAGTGTTCAAATGTCAAAATTCTTCACATACCGCTCGTTGGACTGTTCGTTGATGCCTCTCTAGCCTAGCTTTGCACCTTTGAGCTGATTCGGCTTCTGCTCCTTGTGATTTATCCGCAGCAAATACTTTATTACGTATAACAAGTAAAAGTTAGAAATAATCTACTAATAGAAGTAACACAATCGTGAAAGATGCAGAAGCAACAGACTGGACAAAGCAGTCCAAAAAACAGTGAATGGACACTATAGAATCACACACTCACCATGAGCGGAAGAATCTGGATGTCTCTGCGAGCCATTGAAAGAACTTGAGCTTTGATATTGTGTATCCCGCAAATCCTGTCATAAGATGTTTCAAACACAGCAAAAGAATGTGAAACACTGATGTAATGGGCATGAAAGACAACACATGCAAAAAGAGAAAAAAAAAAAAGTAAAGACTCACGGAGAAAGAGACACTCTGCCTCATTCCAGTGTCCCTGCAAGTGGTAGCAAACTTCTCAGAAACAGATCTTTCCACCCTCTCTTTTGCACCCAAAGCAGCCTTCCCAGCCATTGCTTTTTCCATGGCACGCTCCTGAGCCTCTGCTGTTGCCCTCTCTACAGCAGCACGCTCAGCCCTAAGTTTGGCTTCTACAGAAGCCTTCTCTAATCTTTCTCGAACCTCAGCCATTGCTCTTTGTCGAGCTTCAGCAGTTGCTCTCTCCACTGCAGCTCTCTCTGCCCTTTCACGAGCTTCAGCAAATGCTCTTTCACGAGCTTCTCGTGTGATCCTTTCAACAGCCATCCTATCTTTCTCTCTTTCTCTTTCCCGTTCTCTGTCTTCTTCTATTTTTCTCAGGCGTTCCATCTCCTGCTCTTTCTCTTTCTCCATTCTTTCATCTTTTATGCGTTCAACCATTTTAGGGACTTCAATCGAATTAGTTTCCATTTCTACATTTTGTCTCATATTAATGTCCTTTATAAAATTTGATCTGTCACCTTTCTCTTCCAATATATGATCCTGCCAGGCTGCATTTCTTTTCTTCCAATTTTCATCTCCTTGTCTTGCATTTTGACCTGTTTTTAATGTTTCTTTGCTGTCTTCCTCCACCAAGTCATTTTCTTTTACATTCTTATTCTTCTCATCTTCCTTTTCTCTAGTAGCCTCTTTGACTTCTTGTAATTTCTTCTCATTTTGATCAAACTCAAAATTCAAATCAGCTTTATTTTTATTTTCAGATGTGTTCAGGTCACAGGCACTTTGAACCACATGCATTGCTTCCAGATACACATTTTTTTCTTGCGCAATTGTCACTTCAACTTCTTTCAATTCTTTCTCATTCTCTTTCTGCTCATAATCATGCTCAACAGTTCCATTGGCATTTCCACTCTCTTCGTGTATGTGTAATTCTTGAGTGGCCTTCAGTTCGTTATTTTCTTCTACTTGCTTATGGGTCTCATACGTTGCTTTTAAAACGTTTACCTCACCAAGAATGCATGTCTGATTAGATGCCATCAGTTTCTCTTTACTCTCATTGCTGATACAGAACTCTGTCACAGGATTCAGATTCTTCTCCTCTCTGCATGCAGAAGCATCTTGGGATGCTTTAAGTTTCGTTCCATTTTCTTCTGAGACATCATGTTGTCTGCTATGACTTTCTTCTAAATCAAGAATCTCTGATACTCTTTTCTCGTTGTCTTCCTTTTCACTTGTTTCTCTCCTCTCAATTTCTGTATGCCCCAGAGTTTCCTTTTGCGTCTTATCATTTTCCTCCTGATCATGGACCACCTTCAGTTTTGTCTCCTTTTCCTCATTTCTATGCACCTCTTCCTGTTGCTTCTCATTTTCTTTCTGTTTTTGAAGATCTTTTAGCTTCTCATTTTCCTCCTCGCACACTTTTCGTCGCTTCTCACTTTCTTCTTTCTCACAAAGTTCCATCAGTCTCTTCTCATTTTCTCCCTCTTCATTAAACTCCTGTAGTTTCTTTAAGTTTTCCTCCCTCCCATTTAACTCTTTTCGCCACTTCTCATTTTCTTCTTCCTTGTGGATTTTCTTTCCTCTTCTATCATGTTCTTCATCTCCACATCCAAAAGCCTCTTTCAGATTTTTCTCACTGTTTTCTCTTTCCCAAGCCACCTGCTTCCTCTCACTTCCTTTTAGCTCAGGAATCTTTTTCAGCATTCTTTCATTTTCTTCATGCTCATGGGACTCTTCTACTCTCTTCCCTTTTTCTTCCTCATATCTTTGAATCTTCTCATTTACTTCCCTTTGGCAAGCCTCATTATGTTGATTCTCATTTTTTAACTCGCGTGCCTGTTCCCATTTCTTCTTGTGCTCTTCCTGCTCATTAGCCTCTTTTAGTACCGTCCTTGCTTCTTTCTGCTTGCAAGCTCCATTTTCTTTATTTACATACTCTAGACACTCACTAGCTTCTCTCAGTTTCTTATCATGTTTTACCTCCATATCAGCTGCTTTTGCTCTTCTCTCACATTCTTCCTGTAAAGTCCCATTTTGAGCAGCTTCCTCCTGATGAATCTGTTCAGCCACTTCTACTTTCTTCTCATCCTCTTCCATGCCAAGAATCTCTTCGGCTGCTTTCAGTTTCCTTTTTCTTTCTTCTTGCTGTTCACAGACCATGTTAGCTGCCTGTTCTTCATTTTGTTCAATTTTATTGACTTTTGCCCCTTGCATCAACTTTCTTCCAATTTGCTCTTGCTCTGGGACCCTCAAAACTGTTTTTAACTTGTCCGTGCTAACTACTTCAGATAATTGTTTCTCAGATCTCTGTTTTCCTGCACCGTCCTGCTGATGAGGTTCATGATATTCATTCACAGGCATCTGGTTCAAAGATTTTTTAGAGTCATTATGAAACCATGGTTCAAAAGCTGCAGCTACACTAGCTGAGCTCCCTTCTGGCCTTTCATCTCTGTCAAAACCTTCAATTTCAATACCCACTTTTTCAAATTTTCTATAAGACATCTCTTCTTTAAATCTGTGTGCATCATTAACAGGGTCATTCTCTGTTTTTTCCTTCACTTTCAAATCATTCTTCAAGCCAGACACTTTACGGTTTGGATAACCTTCCCTCTTTCTCTCCATTGATAATTTGGCACTTTTTAATCTTGCCTGAGCTTTCTCCATTGCTTCTTTCATGGCTGCTGCAGAGGCTGCTGCAGAAGAACTTGCATCTATCTCAACATCAAAGAAGGTTGGAGAACTGTCCTTTGCAGCTCCTTCAGATGTATGACTTCTGGACATTTTTAGCTGTGAAGCAATTGGTCTTTCAGCCTCTCCTTGTTTGATAGACAATTTAGGTGGTGGTCTAGATGGAGGTGGAATTGGGGATGGTCGTGTTCTAAGATTGATCTCGGAGACAGTCAAAAATACCCTCTCGGGTTGAATTTCATCCCCATTGAGATTTTGTTGAGGTCTGGGATTGCTTTCAGAAGTTCTTGAGACTGTCTCAAAGGCAGCAAAATGGGAATTGGCATTCCTTGAATGCTTTCCTTCTTTTGACCCCATGCAAGCATCCACATCAAAATTGTGATCATTATCCACCTGATGCAGCGATTTGGTACTTTTCTCCTTTTGGGCAGGAATGTCCTCATCAACTACAAGTGTAAATGCTGGAACGGCATTTAGTTGTGTTACATGTGTGGTGCCACTTATACCATCTTCTTTGCTCATCTGATTAGACTTATGACAAAATGTGTTAACTTGTTTCACACTTTCATATGAGTGATGAGAGTTTCCATTTGATAAGGCTTGATTAATTTCTGCGCAAGCAGGATCCTCGCTAGATCCTTCTGAAGGAGACCCTGTTCCGGCTGGAGTCCTGCAATTGTCAAGAGGGAGGGAGGGAGAGAGAGAGAGAGAGAGAGAGAGAGAGAGAGAGAGAGAGAGAGAGAATATTGTAAGATAAGATGCTGATTTTTTTTTACAGAAAACCTATTTGTATGTTACATTGAAGATACTGAGATAGGACCCAAAAAAAAAAAAAAAAAAAAAAACTTTTGTGTTGTCAGCAAATTTGCAAACGGAACACAGAATAACCAGTCATTATCTATTTTTTAAATATAGAAAAGGATTATTTCTCATTTTATCCACTTTATGATCAGAAACTTCAATAAAAACATGCGTAGATGCAGAAAAGGATAACTAGTCAACAGACGATGACAAATCCTTTTTTCAGTATGAAAAATTATCTGAACTTATGATGCTCACTAAAGCTATATTCCTCCCAACATTTAATGTATTTAGAAAAAAAAAAGTATTATTATTATTATTATCAAAGCATTCTGATGATTCGTTTCCATTTTGAACTTCTAAAATCTTCTACGCTCAATAAGAGCGAAAAACACGGTTGTCCTTGATAAAACAAGTTTGGACAGAAGTTCCCAAACTTATTCGAGCTGTTGTTTAAGGTATACAGTAAAACACTATCTACTATCCAACAGGAAGCACCAAGAACAAAAAAATAATAAATAAAAAAATTAAACGACTTAGAACGAAGTAAATGAAGATACCAGACATCCTCAGATGAGCTCTCTCCGCCTTCTGCCTCAGCGAACAATTCTTCATAAGGAATAGCAAAATCGATGGTCCCGGAACCACCAAAAACCTCCGAATAATCAAACTTGGAGCTCCGTACATCGACCAAAAAGCTCGATTCGTCCACGTCAGGAAGATCTAGCATCGGAATGGTAGAACCTCGGGAAGAAGCATGATAACCACCAAAAATCTCAGTGTAATCTTCTATCCTTGACGAAAAGGTAGGCAATCCGAACTTAGGCGCACCTCCGAAGACGTCGTCGTACACATTCTTGGCCGCGAACCCATTTCCATTTGACACTTTCTTTGAAAGAGTAGAAGAAACTTGAGGCCTTGGCAGCGAATGTGACAAATCCGCCATTGACAACAGCTCCTTAATTAGGGTTCCAAAGCAAGACTTCTACTTCTCTCTTCTTCTTCCCCTCTTTCTCTGCTTGCTCTGCAGAGGTCTTCTTCTCTGCATAGAGCGAGTGAGAAATGTGAGGCAGAACCACTTCAAAAGGGAAAAGAGGAAAGAGAGATACAAACAGAAACTTCGGACTAGAGAGAGAGACAGACAGACAGAGTGAGGGCAAGATGGGAATACCAATAAAAAGGGCAGTACTCTCCCAGTCTTGTAATTTGTTGGTGTATAATCGGCGATATTTTAACAAGGGGAAGGGAAAAGATCGGCGGTGTTTGGGGAGGGTGACGTGTTAAATCCGAATGAGGTGAGCCTATGAACATCACAACATGACTTTGTTTTGCGCATTTCCACCAACCAAACTGTCCGAATCTTCCAACCCCGAAGAACCAAACATGTCTTCAAAATTTGACGACAAATAAATGAATGGTATAAATTATTACCTTTAAATATATATAAATATATGAAGAAATTTTTTTAAATTAAATATAAAATTATAATAATGGAGTAGTATTATTTTGTTACAAGGGCTTCTACGTGGTTAAAGATATTCTATTTAAATTTTTTTTAAGAGCAAAAGTGTTATAAAAAATATTTGATTACACCTGGTTTTTATTTAAAAAATAATAAAAATAAAATTAACTTTTAAAAGACTGTAAATATGATAACTTTCTCTATATGATATTTAATACTTGTTATTTTGTTTAGGTTTAGATGCTTATATATTTTATAATAACTTTGTTGTGTTTATAATCTTTTAAAATAATTGCCAAAATGTAAATAGAATTACACAAGTTGTTAATTTTAAATTATTTTTATTAAAAATTAAATTAATATAACAAACCGCCAGCCAGCCAATCCACCTAACTCGGATTTCAGCTTGTTGAGAAGAAAAATTTTGCTAACTAATAAATAATATTAGAGGATATTGAAAAATAATAATAATAATTAATTGGGATTTCAAACGTGATATTAATATTAAAATGTGAAGAGGAACGGAGGAGTAAGGTTCATGGAGCCCAACATCTGCCACCTCCGGGTGGCATGTCCATTGACTAGATAAAGAAGGCAAAAAAGTAAGTCTTGGGAGGGAGTAATACGTTGCATTAATGAACAAGGGTCACAGCTCACAGGTCTTGGCTCGTTACATACAAGGTTGATTTATATATAGAGACATAGGTAGATGCATGAAATGACAAATATGTGATTTTCATGCTTGCTGGAGGGGTTGTCAAAGTTAGAGGTGCAGTACGAGTACTGGGTGGTGGCCCTTCGCTGGGAGGGCAACCCTTGTGGCAAATTCCTCACATGCATCTTTCATCAATATTGTAGGTCGGTGCACCATGTTTTTTTTTTTTTTTTCTTAATAATTATTTCAACTCTCACTGCAATCAAATGGGTGGATGGGTGGTTTGGTAATTATTATTATTATTCTACATGTATAATGATTACTTTCTTAAGTTTTACTTATGTTTTGTCTACATTATTATTATTGCCCATATATATTCTTCCGTCCCTTAAAAAATAAATACATCGTTAACTTTTTTTTTTATGTCCGCAAAAATTATCATGTTCTCCTAATTAAATATTTTATCTCCCATTTATCCTCTGATTTTTTTTTTTTTGAATTGATAATTTTTTTAAATGTGATTGTGTTCTTATTTCTTTTAATTGAATGAAGCTTCAATGCTGATTGTCATTAATTGTATTTTACAAATTATAAAGCATGTTATATAAAAGATGACAATTCATATTATCGTGTCATAAATAGGTTATATCGTAAACGGGTATAACTCATATATTACAAACTTAATTCTGAATTATGTTTTAATTGTATTAGATTTCTAAATTTAAATTTGACTCGTTTATTAATCATGTCATAAGTGTGTATCTATATATAACTTATTTAGCTTTTGTAACAAGATTTTAAAATTATTTTTTACAAAAATATTAATATAAATATAAAATATAAATAATTTATTTTTAAAAAATAAAAAATAAAATTTATTTCATTAATGTATTATTGTTAAATTAACTTATTTATAATCTATTTTTAACTTATTCATGGCCGTGTTAAACAAGTCATTTTTGAGTTTAATAGGTTAACTTATTTATGACATAAATTTTAGTTGTATTTAATTGTATTAACTTGTTTTAATTCAAATTCATTTACATTAAACTCAAACCCATTAAATATATGTCGTTTTTTGGCCAGGTTATCGTGTGTTGTCACAAATTGTCACCCTGTATAAAATAAATTAAAAATGAAATTATAATCTTTAATTAAAACTTTTAAAACATAAAGTGAACAATCTTTGGAATGCATTGAATATTTCTTAAATTATATTCACATTAGTTTAGCATGAAAATGTTTTGCATTACAATAAATGATAACTAAGGGTATCTCCAATGCTAAGGTTTATTATACCATCTATATCATCAATTTTTTCATCCACATCATCAACTCATTAAACTTTCATTTATCAAAATCTCACTCACAATGCTACAACATTATTATACTATACTGTATGGGTCTCACCATCACATCAATTCATTAAATAAATTAATTACAATATTTTATTTATAATATATATATATATATATATATATTTTTAAATACCTATTATTCACTTTAAATTAAAATATATATAATTTTTTTAAATTTATAAAAAAATTATATATTATTTATTTTTAAAAATAAATGATTTATTTATATTTATATATTATTTAAAATAAAAATTTATTCATTTTACAAAATTATTTTAATTTTTTAAAAATATTCTTGAAATCTTCAAATATATATATATATATATAACTTAAAATAATTCTAATTTTATTTTGACTTATAATTTTTTTATTTTATAAATTAAAAATAAATATATTTTAATTTTTTTATTTAAAATATTTAATTTAAAATTATTTATTAATTTTAATTATTTAAAACAGTTAAAATGTTTTATTTATAAAATTAATTATTTTTAAAATATATGGGCACTGCAGGCTGTAGCACCCTATTTTATAAAATAAAAAATAAAAAATTCATCACCAAGCACTTGCCCTACACCTAGCACTCAGTGGTGTTAGGTGCTTGACACCAATGCAATTTAATGAACGCCAGCTCCCCATTAAACTGGCATTGGAGATACCCTAGAGTTAGTGTCATTAGCGCATTCCAAATAGGATGCTTAAAACGCTCATTAAGCGTTTAAGGTAATAAGGAGCATTTATTGTCTACCTAGCATTTTGAAATTTTTAAATCTTCAATTGTTTGAACAACTATTTTTTTTTCTTTTAAAATTTTAAGTTTTTTTAAAGAATACTATAATTTTTTGAAAAGTATCTCTAAAATATATATATATATATATATAAGAGATATTTTTAAAATAAATAAATTAATTATTTTAAAAATATAAATTTAAAAGAATAAATAAATATACTTTTTAAAAAATTTAAGCAATTACTTATAATTTTTATTTAATTATTAATAATTTAACTTATATATACATATATTTGTGGATCTCATATAATATAAAATAATTATTACTAAAGATAGTTTAGTGAATAAAAGTTTAAAGTTTTAATTATGTGAGATAAAGACATCAAATTCTTGAATGGTTTAATCATTACAGATACTTTGAAGATTAAAATATAATTCAATTTTTTCTAAGAATAAATTACTTTTAAAATTTTTTATAAACGAAAACACTTGAGGATTTTGTATAACTAAATATGCATTCTTGGTTTTTTAATAATGTTTTTAAAAATAAAAAATTTAATTTAATTTAAATCCTAGTCCAATTCTGACTTACGCTTGCATGTAACTTTTTTTTTCCCCAATCATATATATATTTGTGTCTTAATTTTAATCAGTCTGTTTCTAGATAATTATTTAAATTTCATTTTATTAAGAAAAATGAAGGAGAGATTTAAATTTCAATAAATTTTATACAAAAAAAAATCTTTTCTCATAAATATTTTATACGAACATCATTACATGAAAATTATATTGAAATATGACGTTGGTGTAGATTGATTGCTATTATTACTTTTCGTGCTCCATTTCCTTTTCATCAGCCTTACAGTACACGTCTCATGCCAAAATTACCAAAGAAATAACAGCCAACTCAACTATTATAGTCCATAAAAAAATATTATTCATAACATGATTATATTAATCACTCGTAAAGTAGGGGGCAATTTGTGTCATTGTATTTTAAACGAATTATATTTAAATAAGTTTAACTTATATATTATAAATTCAAACCTAATTTACTCATTAATCATGCCAGATTTATAAACTAATTAAAACCCAACTTGATTATTAGTCGTGTTATAATTATATACTTATATATAACATATTTAACTTTTTATAATTACAATTTAAAATTGTTTATAAAAAAATATTAATAAAAATATAAACTAAATTAAAATAAATTAAATTAAATTAAGTTTTTAAAAAATAACTAAAAATTATATTGTTAACAAATTAATAAAATATATTAATATTAATTTTAAATTAATTTATTCATAATTTATTTCTTAATTTTTTCATAATTGTGTTAAATGTGTTATTTTCGAGTTTAACAAGTTAACTTATTTATTATCCAAATTTAGTCGTATTTAATCATGTTTGATTCGTTTACATCTAAATTTGTTTATATTAAACTTAAATCTGTTAATTTTGTGTTGTGTTCAAATCGGATTATCGTGTTATATCATAAATTGTCAGTCCTACCATCAATGTAACTAACAACGACGACAACAACGACGACAACAACAACAACAATAATAATAATAATTTATGAATTCTAAGTCTGTACACCATCAAAGGATAATGGCATAAATAAATAACAATTCCATTTTGTGTATTTTAATGAGCGTAATAAATTATATATTCATCGGCCCCCAAAAGACATAGGCGTATATGCATATGGAATTAGAATAACATTTTCTTAAATATAAATAAAGTAATTGTAATCAAATGCTCCATCACCTTTAACGCGGCACCTCGGCAAGTGGATCCTACTGATGTGAGTGTTTTTTATTGTTATTTTTCAGATGTCATGATGTTTTAAACCAATTGTTTCATCTTAGTTTAGTATTAGTAAGAAGAGAGAGATGACCACCAGCTGCTGGAAAGGGTACCACCCTGCCTCACGAGAGAGCAGGGATCAAACCCCCTACCCCACCAGTTGTAAACTGTAATTGGCAAAAAAAAAAAAAATGAAGAGAGAGATGGAACAGGGAGAGCGTGATTTGCAAAACGGGAGAGAGAGAGAGAGAGAACAAAGTTGTGGAAAGTTGGCAAAGCTGCACCAGGTGGCTCACTTGCATTCCAAGTCTTTAAAGTTTCTTCTTCATTTGCCCTCCATTTTACTTTATCCAAAGTGTTGTCCATCTCCCGTAATATGATATAATAGTATTTGCTTTTTTTTTTTTTTTTTAGAGTTCATTAGATTTTGGACCCACTAAAGATGGAAGTATCTTAATTCTTCCTTTGAAAGCTTTGGTGTATGCCCTCTTCTCATTTAAGCATTTTTAGGAGTTTACAATATCAAAGTATTTTTCAAAGAACATCTATTTAAAATTGTAATTTAAAATACGTAGTGTAACTTTGTTAATTACATAAAGAATTAAATTTTGATGTTTGTTAAAATAGTTATGCAATCTAATCGTCAAAATAATCATTTTTGAGTAATTAGTTGTAAACTGACTTTTAGTAACTTCTCTTATTAAGATTTCGCCAAAATTATCTATCTTTTTTTCTTATTAAAAATATTTTAGTTTTTAAAATAAGATTAATTAACTTTATCAATTTACTATATAATTACTTATTTAAAATTACAACAAATAATACATAATTCCAAATTTATTTTTTATAAGTTGTAACAAACATGATTCAAATTATTTTGTATAATTACTTTTTCAAAAATTATTTTTCATAATTATTTTTTAAAAATATAATCTTAAAAAAAGAGCTAAATCTTACTAGTACAATTTAATAAACTGTAGATTATTAAAGTAAAAAAAATTAAATTAATTTTTACAATTATATAAAAATTTAACTAAAAACACATATATTTTAATCATTCAAATAATTATAATAATTTTACTATTCCAAAAAATCATATAATATTTCAGTGTAATAAAATAAAAGTGCCCGCTTGTTTTCTCGACATCTGAAAGCTGAATGACACACAGCTAGCTGGCCTTCGATTTCTCTCTTATCTCTTTTGTACCCTAAAGTTTTGGTTTTCATTTTTATTTTTATTTTATTAAACTAGAAAGGAAAAAAAAAAACAAAGGAAAAGAAGAAGAAGAAGAAATAAGTGTGATTTTTTAATTTAAAGCCGAAATTGAAAGAGCAAAGAGCAAAAGTGGGTTGTTGGGTCCCGGAATGTTTGCCATTATTGTCACATCGAATCAGTAAAAGGGAGTGAAACTCATCTCCCACATATCCATCCTCCTTGTTGCCTGTAATCAATATCTTTTCTCTTGTTAATTAACTTTTAGTTTCCATTAATTATTACAATCTCCCTTTTGCCAACGAATGTGTTCACGCTCGCAATGAATCAGTAATCATGGTCACTACAATTACCCAAATAGCATGCCCAACATTTTTCAAATTCCTCTCTAATTTATTTGTATCTGAGAAAGACAGACAAAAAAAAAACATTAAATTCGTCTTTTTATAATATTAATAACATCATGAATCATTTAAAACATATGTTTTCATTACTTTTTAAAAACAAATTTTTTAATTTTTATTTTAAAATCATGCAATTTAGTGTTAATTTTAAAATTCCAAATACAAGAAGTTGAGTTCAAATTATGAACCCAAAAGGTGTCAATTTTTCTTATTTGTAATTCAAGGAACAATCTCACCTAGTTAAGGTCAAGTACTAGTGGATTTTATTATTATTATTATTATTATTTTTAAGTTTTTGAATGCAATAGTGACATGCCTTAAGAAATGCTTAATCATGCTACTTTTAAACTACCCTCAAGGCTATTTTTTATGTTCTGCCATACTCCGCTCCTTCTAATCTTAATTCTTCGTTTTACAAAAAAATTAAAAAAATTAAAAAAAATAAAAAATAAAAAAAAATTAAAATTTGGTTTTGCGATTTATGATACCTCTCTTTCAACAAAAAAATACCTTTAATTTGTAATATGTAAACCCAAAGAGCTGTCGCATAATAATTCTTCTTCTTCTTCTTATTATTATTTGTTAACATAAAAGAAGGAAGAAGAGAGAGATTAGAGTTGTGGTGGAAAATTAAAATTTGAACTAGAGTCTACAATATTACTTTTAATGGGTTCAGTTAGCTGGCAGTGAAAACTACAAGTTAATAATAATAATAATAATAATAATTATTATTAAGAAGCTCTATTAGTTGTAAACTTGGAGGAGTGTTGACTTTGGTTTTAGGTTATTATCACCACTGTAATTGATTTGATAATTTGTGGGTATTCTGAGATAAAGTGAAGTAGTACTGGCAGAAGCAGCAGGAAAGGCAAGCGCAGCATATAAAGGGTGAATTAAGTTGAAGCTTGCAGGGCATCGGAATCCAAAAAGCATTGTACCCACCGTGGGGCTATAATGGGGGGATATTGGTTGGGGAATGTGAGATTCAAGTTTCAATAAATTCTGCCTACACTCACCAAACACTCTCCACCGTTCTTCTTCACTCTACTTCTATGATTGGTAGTGATTCTAAGTTGATACAGGATCCGGGAACTGTCGCCGCAGGAATCCTATGTGTTCAAAAAGGGGAAAATGGTGGTGTGCTTATTTGCCATTGGATGTTCTTTACCTTCTTCTGATGTGACTATTCATTCAAATTTTGAATTTAACATACATTTTAATCTTATAACTTTTTTGTTAAGAAATAATTTTGTAATAGAAGAATTACTCTGGCCTGTCGAAAGTTCCGCTAAAATTGGCTTTTCTTATTTATCTAATTCACCCTTAATTTGTTTCTTTCAAAATATTTAAAATATCTCAATATACTTGTAGAAGCAACCCATAATTTTTTTAATTATTTTTTTTGAAAAAAGAGAAAAGAAGATGAGGTATTAAAACAAAAAAGTGAAATAGGCAAGAAAAAAAAATACCTTACAAACTTTTAAGAAACCAGTAATAAAGATATTATGACTCTTATAAAGAATAAAGATA
>JAJIYU010004117.1:0-25183 GCA_030144865.1 Tinospora cordifolia | reverse complement strand
TACGGTGTCACCAGATGTACTCTCAGACATGATTCAGATAGCAGTAGATCGGGCAGTGGCCAGGGCCATGACGAGCCGGTACCCTACAGAGTCTTCTCAGCCTCCCATACGGCCTCTAGTACCTGTACAGACGTCTAGACCAGCATCTGTACCTGATAAGGCAGGGATCCTGGTGACAATACCCCTTGAGAGTTCAGCACAAACGGCTAGCAAGTTCGCTAGTTATGATAAAGAGCAAAAGGACCTAGCTATAGAGTTTCAGAAGCTGTGTCTTAGCCAGTTTGAGGTACAGGTCGATCCTATTGCAGTAGATAGATGGTTCATAGAGATGGATAAACATTTGACGCTGCTAAGAGTGACTGGATCGAGGAGAGTAGCTTTGGCAGTACATCAGATGGTGGGACCAGCCTACCACTGGTGGAGGATGATAGCGGCAGATTCGACCATTGATGAGATAGTGATGACTTAGGATGAGTTTCAGACATTGTTTTATGATATTTTCTTCTCGTCAGCACGGAGGTCTTAGATGCGATCAGATTTTATCAGGCTGACGCAGTGGACATTGACTGTGATAGAGTATGAGCAAGGTTCACAGAGCTGTCGAGATTCTGCCCAGAGATGGTAGTAGATGAGCTACTGAAGACGGAGAAGTTTATAGAGGGTTTGAAGATGGAGATTAGGAGGATGATCATGCCTCTGAGACTGACTGCTTTCAAAGAGGCAGTTGTGTGGGCCCAGCATGTAGAGAGAGATATAGAGTTTGGGCAGTCGCTCAAGAGTAGATAGAAGAGACCGTATTCAGGTCAGACATCTGGAGACCGGCAGCAGAGGAGAGACCGACGACAACCATTTAGAGCACCTACTGCTAGTGGTCAGGCCCAGACTTCAAGGCAACAGTAGTAGACCGGAGCAGGTCAGATTAGCACCGAGTAGAGGGAACAATCTAGGAAGTTAGGACTGTGCTTCTCGTGTGGCCAACAAGGACATATGGCTAGAGATTGCCCGACCAGAGCTCCAGCACCAGTATAGCAGTAGTCAGGGCAGGGACGGAATAGTCAGCCACAGCAGAGGCAGACAAGGTCCCAGACGAGACAGAGAGAGCAAGCTAGACTGCATGCAGCAAAGGCCCAGACAGCCCCGACTCCTGCAATTGATGGTATGTTTTTGTTGTTTGGTGTTGCTGTGCATATATCTTGTTTGATTCTGGTGCCACATTGTCTTTTATTCCAGAAGATTTGGGGAGTAAATTGAGATTTGTCACGAGCCCATTGGCAGTACGATTGGATGTTGCCACGCCGATAGGCAAGATAGTGAGCTTAGGGAAGTATTGTGGAGTTGAGTTCAGATTTGGAGACCAGCTGATTCCCGCTGATCTCTGCTTACTCCATTTCAGTGGCTACGACGTGATATTAGGAATGGACTGGTTGACCCAATATCAGGCACAGATTGATTGCCAGAAGAGGAGAGTTACTATACAGTTGTAATCAGGATAGACATTAAGGATTGATGGGGATATTCAGAGACTGCCTAAGAGTCCCACACTTGCCTTGTTGTATGCCATTCAGCAGAAGGGAGAATTCAGGCAGCTAGCGGATGAGGATGCAGAGGAGACCATAGATATTCACAGTATTCCTGTGATACAGGATTATATAGATGTATTCCCAGAGGATTTACCTGGACTTCCACCTCACAGACAGGTAGAGTTTAAGATTGAGTTGCATCTCGGCACTAACCCCATCGCTATTCCACCCTATAGGATGGCACCTGTGGAGTTGATAGAGTTGAAGACTTAGTTGGACAAGCTCATGGCAAAGGGATTCATCAGACAGAGTCAGTCGCCATGGGGAGCTCCAGTCCTATTTGTGAGGAAGAAAGACGGTTCCATGAGGCTATGCATAGACTACCAGAAGCTGAACAGTGTTACTATTAAGAAAATATACCCTTTACCACGGATTGATGACCTCTTTGATCAGCTCAGTGGAGCACAATACTTTTCCAAGATAGATCTGAGGTTAGGGTATCATCAGCTGAGGATCCGAGAGTCTGACATACAGGAGACAGCCTTTAGGACGCGGCATGGCCACTATGAGTTCACGGTCACGCCATTTGGTTTGACTAATGCTCCAGCCGCGTTTATGGACTTGATGAGCAGAGTTTTCAGTCGTTTTCTTGACTAGCTTGTAGTAGTATTTGTTGATGACATTCTGGTATATTCCTGATCAGAGACTAAGCACATACAACACTTGCAGACTGTTATGGAAACACTGAGGCAGAATAAATTATATGCCAAGTTTAGCAAGTGTGATTTTTGGATGAAGCAGGTCAAGTTTATTGGCCATGTGGTCTCAACATAGGGAATAGCAGTAGACCCGGAGAAGGTGCGAGCAGTATTTGACTGGTAGCATCCCACTACAGTGACAAAAATCAGGAGTTTCCTTGGGTTGGCTGGGTACTGCCGCAGGTTTATTAAAGATTTCTCAAAATTGGCAGGTCCAATGACTAAGCTAACTAGAAAGGACGAGAAATTCATTTGGAGTGAGCAGTGTGAGCAGTCCTTTCAGGAGCTTAAGCAGAGGTTGATTACAGCACCGGTACTCATCACACCTATCCTTGGTGTGAGATATACTTTGCGCACTGACGCATCCCTTAGCGGATTGGGTGCAGTACTGATGCAGCAAGGACAGCCAATGGCTTATGCTTCACGGCAATTGAAGCTACATGAGCTGAATTATCCTACACATGATCTAGAGCTTACAACGATCATGTTTGCACTGAAGATATGGAAGCACTATCTATATGGTGAGAGTTTTGATCTCTACTCAGACCATAAGAGCGTCAGATACATATACACTCAAAAGGAACTGAACCTTCGACAAAGAAGGTGGATTGAGTTCCTTAGTGACTATGATTTTCCACTGCACTATCATCCCGGCAGGTTGAATGTAGTTGCCAATGCTCTTCGTAGGAAGTTGAGCAGGAGGGATGAAGTGGGTCAGATGTATCAGCTGATTAGTGACTATAATCTGGTGTAGCTATAGATAATACACGGGCATATCTGCATGCAGTGACTTGCCAGCCAGACTTCTTACGCCAGATCAGAGATGAGCAGAAATCTGATGTATGGATTACAGGATTGATAGAGGGCGTCAAGGAGGGCAAACACACAGACTTTTGCCTTGACACAGAAGGTGCGTTGAGATTAGGGAATCGACTATGTGTTTCCAGTTCTGGACAGGCCAAAGGAACCCTAATGTATGAGGCACACTTGAGTAAGTACACTATGCATCCAGGAGGCGACAAGATGTACCAAAACTTGAAGAAAACTTTATGGTGGAGAGGCATGAAGAGGGACATTGCCAGATATGTTTCTCGGTGTCTGACGTGTCACTAGGTCAAGACTGAGCATAGGAAACCATCGAGTTTATTACAACCACTTCCGATTCCTGAATGGAAGTGGGACAGTATAGCAATGGATTTTGTTAGCGGGTTGCCGAGAAGTCATAAGGGGGAAAACACCGTTTGGGTCATAGTAGACCGACTGACTAAGGTGGCACATTTTCTACCTATTCGGTCTACTGATGCAATGAGTAAGCTGGGAGAGCTTTATGTGCGAGAGATTGTGCGATTGCATGGTGTTCCCAATACCATAGTGTCAGATAGAGACTCCAAATTCATGTCTCAATTCTGGCAGAGTTTACAAAAGGAATTGGGGAGCAGATTGACCATGAGCACATCCTTTCATCCACAGACAGATAGGCAGTCAGAGAGGGTCATACAGATATTAGAGGATATGCTGAGAGCATGTGCCCTAGACTTTAGAGGAAATTGGAGTAAACATCTACATCTTGCCGAGTTTGCATATAATAACAGTTATCAGGCAAGCATCAAGATGGCTCCATACGAGGCACTGTATGGCAGACCCTGTAGATCACCATCTTGTTGGGTAGAGTTTGAAGACCAGGTACTCATTGGACTCGAGTTAATCGAGAAGATGAGTTTACGGGTGAAGCAAATCCAGAGGAGATTAGTTACAGCACAGAGCAGGCAGAAGAGCTATGCAGACAAGAGGAGAAGACCTCTAGAGTTCCAAACCGGTGATCAGGTGTTTTTGAAGATCAGCCCACAGAAGGGAATCAGACGGTTTGGAGTGAAGGGGAATCTAGCACCACGATACATAGGTCCTTTTGAGATTGTCAGACAGGTTGGGGCCTGTGCATATGAGTTGGATTTGCCGAATAGATTGTCCTCGGTACATAATGTGTTCCATGTTTTGATGCTCCGAAAGTACGAACCAGACCCATCTCCTGTTTTACATCTGGACGAGATTGTACTTCGAGATGATGCTACTTACAAAGAGCTAGCAGTGCAGATCCTTGACCGTAAGGTGTAGAGTCTCAGGACTAAGGACGTCCCTTTAGTCAAAGTCCTGTGGAGGCATCATAACCTGGAGGAAGCAACCTGGGAGCTTGAGAGTGAGATGCAGAAGAAATACCTAGATCTCTTTGCCAGGACAAATTGATTGGACACATTGCTCAGGTACCTTTCATTTAAATTTCGAGGACGAAATTTCTTTTAAGGGGGTTAGATTGTAATCACCCTAAGTCTTATAATGCGTCTACGTCAATATAAATTTTTGAAAATTCTTAATAAATATAAAAATGATTGGAAACTTGTTTTTAATGATCATCGTATGTTATTTAATCAAGATAAAATAAATTAGAACATTCGGATAGTTAAAAACGTGCAAAAATTGCGAAATCTGAAACAATCACGCATATACCGCGGTCCACATGGGTCCGACCGTGGTCCTTGGTGAGAAAAAACCTAGAAAAAGGGCAAACCACACTGTCGACTGCGGTCCATACAAGCTGACTGCGGTCATTAGTGGAAAAATCACAGAAACAAAACTAGGTCACATGGGTGACCGCAGTTCGTGAGGTGCCAACCGCGATCCATAAAGGGATGACCGTGGTCCATAAAGTGAAGACCGCGGTCCATGAAGAAAAATCTGTCCGATAACCGAGGTCCATCTGACTCCGACCGCGGTTCGTGTGCGATCTATATGTACGTTTCAAGCTCTGATTTTCTCATTTTGCACTGAAATAGCTTGGGATTTTGAGAGGAGCGACAAGAGACGATCAAAGGTGAGTTCTTTGATTTTTCTTGAGTTTTTCTTTAAGATTTGATCTCATCTAGAGTAGTTATCAATGGTTAGTAAGTCAAAATGATGAAAATCCGTTTGAGAGCTTGTGTTGTAGGTTTAATGGCTAGAAACCAAGCCAAACGTGGTGGGTTGTTGTTTATTTCCTTGTGTGTGTGTTTGGACACTAGTATAGATGGATTTAGGATGGTTGTTTGGTTGTTGAATTGAAAGGGTTGATTTCATTGAAGCAAAATCCCGTTTTTAAGGCTTGAATCAAGGGGTTTCGGTGAATAAACAATGTAAGCAACCATTCCTTAGCTAGTTTATATTGTTTGAATGATTTTTGGGTATCCAATACACTAGATTTAAGTGTTAAACTGAAATGGAAATCACTATTATGGCGTACACAAGTGAAATCCCACTATTGGGTGAGAAACTATGTATAGACCGTGGTCCACACAAGATCGACCACGAACGATAGATACAAATTGTGTTTTTGGAGTGTTTTGAGTACACTTGGAAACACTAAAGGGTACCAGACCCCTAGAATTAGGTGAAAAGAATATTAAGAGCCCAAAGTAACATATCATTACCATCTAATGATGCAGATTGACGGTATTGGACTGTTGTGCAAGGAGCAATAATCCAGCAGTATTTCGGCGTGTATAGGTGTGGTTGACTATCTCTTCCTCACTCTTTAGTATTATGCAGATGTAGGATATGGGATATGATCCATGCTTAAATTCCTGTACTTAGTATCATGCTAGGAATGTATGCCTTGGGTGGATTGATTAACATGATATGACTGGTTACGCACTTTCTAGTACTAGGATATTTTGATCAGCTTGGTGTTTATTTGCTTTCTTTGCTTAGGTTAGCATTTTGAATAAGCATGTTTGTATGCTGTGTGGAATGAAAACTATGATTGTGAAACTAAAGAACATTAAAGGTTTATTAAGAACTCCACGTACCGGGGCGATGACGGGCAATTACTGGCACATTGCGTTGAGGTTCTCCAGATGTCCCAAGACGTCATCGTGGGTATCCCCAACTAGGCCAAACTGCGAGCGGCCGTATGAGACCCTCAAATTTGGAAAGTCATGCGAATTTTTCCCTTGGTTTTAGTATCTTCTTGGGTCGTGGTCTCAGAGGTAGACTTCTGTTTTATAAAGATGTCGTGCCTGATTGTGTTCAGGACCACAACTGGGATACCGAGGGTGGTTCACTCTTTCGATTAATTCCTAATATCAAATGGTAAATTCCTAATATTAGAGCGCAATGGATAAACTGACTAAGTGTTTGAAACGACCCTAATGATTTGAAACTGTTTGCATGTTTCGTATGTTCCTTTGTATAATGCTATTGATGTGTAGGGGAGATCCATTGGGCTTTCGAGCTCACCCGATTTTTATTTTACAGGTACTCATGGGCCCAGCGCTCAGTGAAGATGCAAACTGGAGACTGGAGGATGTATAGAGAGAGAGAGTGATATTTTTGTTAACTGTCTCTCTGTTTTGAACAGTTTTTATTATGTATATTTTGGATTTGGGCCAGAGGGTCATGTATCATATTTTTTGTAAATGTATCTACAGGACTGTTTTATCATCTTGAACATTGTTTTATTTTGATTGATAAACTGATGATTTTTAGATATTGTATGTTAAACAATATTCAATGATTTAGAAAGATTTGATCTAAAAAGTGTTTTCGCTACTATTATCTTGATTTCCAGTATAAATATGATTTTGAACATCCGTTGAATTGGATTTGAAACTAATTGCTTACTGAAGCACTAATAAAATGATTATTTAAAATAAAGAAATGATTTAAACCTTGTGTATAGAGGTTGTAGAAAGATAATGATGACTATCGCACGCCCAGTGCCTCAGCGGACCATGCGCCGAGCTTGGAGCCGCGCGACGCTTGACGACAGGGCCTTAGATTGACAGTTTTGATGTCCGGTTCAGGGGTCGGGGTGTGACACCGTTTGTCATTCCTCTCCCTACGATATGGAACACAGAGATTAAATTCTTTCAGTCCGAATGTCAACTATAAACAAGAAATTTGTTTGAATCGCCTAATGTACAAAAGTGTTTGATATGCTTGGTTTGTTTAAATTGAAACAATGATTTAGATGTTTAAAAAGATCTACTGGGCTATGTGCTCACCTCTTCCTTCTATTTTTCAGGTAATTGATTTACATGAAGACCATGAAAATTAGTTAGGTTCTTTTATTTAAAAGGTTTTTAATTTCTATGTAAGGGCATGTTGCTCAAGTTTTGAATTTTTCGTTGTAATAGTTTTTCTTCAAGATCAAATTATATACTCAATTTTATTTAATTAATTAAGTTTATGAATTTCAGTTATTTCTTATACTACTGCCTTATTAAATTCTTAAATTTAAGTTATGTTCTGTTAAATACAATTAAGGCATGAAATAATTGAAATAGAAAGAAAGTCAAGTGTGTGTCACTTGTTCTGTTAAATACACTTACCCGGCCTGCCATTTGGTTTAGCCCACCGTCAAAAGAATGGTGGTCGTGTCCAATGTTTAAAGATACGAGGGTTGAGGTGTTAAGGGTCACTGAACAAATCATTATAATATTATCTTTGCCACAAATGCAAGCACAAGCGGCACCAGAGCTGTAACATCCCGCAATCCCACGAACGTGTCACATAGCGCGTGAATAGAAAGTAAACTAGCATTTTTGTAAGAAAATAGGAATTTAAATAAATTAAAACATAAAATAAAAATAATCGATGCATAAAATAAATTTATTAAAAATGAAGAGAATTTTGCTATTAATGGGTACACATATATATATATATATATTTATTTATAAAATAAGGTTTAATTGACTTAGGAAAAAAAACAAAACAAAACACAATAATAATAATAATTGTAATAGAAATTAGAGGAGCATGAATTAGGGTGGTGTCCGTTGGCTTACGAAGGAAGTTGATGGAGGAAAATTCTGGGCGTTGGTGGTTGCTTCTACCCAAACTGATGCCATGGAATGAAGAAGAAGATGGGGGGGAGTGATTGAGAAATAGAGCATGAAGTTGGGACATAGTTGAAACTCTGTTTTCAGATTTGGGTGGGAGCGACAAGAAGAAGTGAAGGCTATAAATCCCAAGTGGAAATTTTGAATTGAGGAATGAAAGAAGAGCAACTTGATCGTGTTGCTACTACTGCTGTGGATTTATAAAAATGAAGAAAAAAAAAAGAAAGAGAAACCAGAGATCATTGCTTGCCGAATGCAGCTACTGCTGGACAAAGAACAGAAGAGGGGCTACTGCTGCTGCAACCCGAATGAGAAGAAGAGGAATAAAGAAGTTCCAGGTCATAGCTGCTGCAACTACAACTGCTGCTGGTGGACGAATACAGAGCAAAGAAGAAGAACCAGAGCAGCAGTGCTCTGTTTTGTATGGCTGCTGCTGCTGTGTGGTGTGAGTGCACGAATGGAGGAAGGAGAAAAACAAAGGGCATGGGGACTGTCACTGCTACTTCAGGTTGCTGCTATTAAACGTTGAAAACGAAGAAGAAGCAGTTGTGCTGCTATGAGATACAAATAGAGGAGAGGTGTACATGGTCAGCTCGTTGCAGCTGCTGGACATTTCTGATGCTGCCGCTCATACTGCCGAGGGCTAGTAGAACGAAGAAGATGAAGAAGACGAGAATCAAGAAGCTGCTGGCCGAACTAATTACTAATGACGTTCTGTGTTAGAAGGAAAGACTAACGTGGCTCGGTGTAAGGAAGTGGAGACAGACAGTGGCCTGATTGCTGCTGCTGTCATGCTGAAGGTGAGACAAATTGAAAGCAAAGGAGGAACAGAGGTGGGCTACCGTTGCAGCCACTGCCGAACGGAGATAGGAAGTTGATGGTGTGTTGATGGTTTGGGCGAACAACAGAATGAGGAGCACATCTCTACGTGAGTTGCTGGTGCGTTAATCAATTGAAGACCGTCCTGGAGTTCGGCTGGTTGGGTGAATGGGAAGATGGCAGAAAGAGAAAGGAAACCAAAAATCTGTTTTTTGGTTTGAGTGGAGTGTTACGAAGCAGGATCAATTCTTCGGTTTCCATTTTGGTTCATGTTCAGCAAAGAATAAAAGGAGGAACGACTGAGAAAAAAAAAACTCTGCTCATTTTCTGGTTTGGACGGTCGTTGAAACAGGGAAGGTAAAGGATTAAATTTTGGTTTTGTTTCTTTGACATAGTTATGCGTGATGATGATCTTGCTTGGGGATTTAAGATAGTAAACATCCTAAGGTAGATTAATTTGATCGAAAACACGGTTGGGATGCTTTGCTACTACTGTTGGATGAAGAACGAAAATTATAGTAGTGCATTTGCTATGGGAGTTTATCATTGGACGTCGTTCGCACGAAGACGGCGATGATCAACCTGGTTTTGGATTCATCTATGAAAGGTATTAAAATTTTACAATTATTTTACTTATTTATTCGTGTTATCTTGAGATAAAGATAATTTAGAATCAATTATTAAAATGAATTAACTTATTTTAAACATTTTGAAAATTTGAAAGGAAAATTTGATGATCTTAGAAACCTAATTTAAAAGATTCTACGGGTAGAATCTTAATTTAATTAAGAATAATTCTTATACAACAGATGAAGAATAATATTGGAGATTTTAAATTTTAATTATTTTAGTTAGTTAAACATATGAAAATAAATAAACTTCTGAAAGCCTTGAGATTTTTATAAGGAGGAAATGAAATTTTAAGCTTTAAAACTAAACATGTGATATTTAGAAGTCTTATTTTGTTCGTAATTAAAATTATTGTGATATTAATAAATTATTTTTCCTATGAAGATTAAGGCATTAAAAAATCTAATTAACGTTTTAATTTCAAATTAAGGAAATTTAGGAGACTCAGAAATTATTTTAATTAGAATTTTAGGATAACCCTAAATTAGTTGGAAGTAACGTTTGAACTCCATAATTACCTTAGGAATTAATTAATCTCAAGAATGATTCTATCAGGTGTTAAATTTTAGATTTATATATTTTAGCATATTGAGGATCTCGAAGGGAAGCAAGGAGCCCTGAAGATCGGCGGAATCAGGTAAGTGTGACTTCCTTGCTCATTTGTATTATATGGATTTAAGATTCAAAACATTTGTATGAATAGTTCTAGGTTATTAGAATTTTATCAGGAAATTGATTGAAATTGTTTGTCTATGTGAATGATGTGTGTGATATGATGAATTATTAATCCATGTGAAATTTGTTTATGACATGATCTTATATTTAGATTTACACAAATATGGCATACACGACTAGGAGCATATGCATCTAGATATTATTGCTTACCCATGCATATTGTCTGCAAGCATAGTTTGGATTATATTCTCTAGTGTATTGTATGACGCCTAATGTGTTTGAGACTGCCTATAAAACTAAAATAAGACGATGGTTTATTAAGAATCCATGTACTGGTACGATTGACGAGCCTGAAGCAGATCGAGGTGGCATCTCTTATATGTCACTGTTGGAGATCGTCGAACTACAAGGCGGATTGTAGGTATTCCCACCCGAAGCTGACTGTGACAGCTCGAAGTCTTTGGGAGACGGTATGACATCGCAATAAGTACTATCTCTTTGGCTGTGATAGTGATGACATGACTGATTTTAGTCGGTTATTGGAACCCTCTGAGATTAGATTGGATCACAGGGAATACCGAGAGATATCTCAACCCTCTTCCGGTCTCAGACCTTGACCAAAACTAAATGAATGTTTGAAATTCCTAATGTTTGCAAGTGGTTGTAATGTTTTAAATTGGGTCTGTATAATGCATATGATGTGTAGGATCGATCCACTAAGCTTTCGAGCTCACTCCCACTTTATTTTTCAGGTACACCTATTCGTAGAGTATGCTTACTTACGTCTGAGGACTCGCATCCTAATTAGACACCTCATGGGGAGGTCGTCCGGGATAGGTGACTTGGAAGTCATATTTTATGTATTTTTCTGGATTGTTTTAATGTATTTACATTGGTTTAACTTCGATTGTTTTATCTTTCAATAGCTTCCCTTGTGTAACGTTTTTGGTTTAAATGAATAGTTTTAAAAGTATTCCGCTGCATTGCTTATGATTTATTCGGTAAAATTATTGTGATTTTCTCTGTTGCACAGAATATCTTTATAGGTATTGACTTGAGAATTAAGGGTTATGAACTTGATTTTAAAGAAAAAGATTTGAACAGAACAAAATTTTCTAATAGCATCTCAATTTTAATCGGGCGACGATCCACACGTGAGGTAACACGTGAACGAAGGTCCAGTAAAAAATTGGGGTGTTACAAGAGCCATAGGTACAAACCTCGTATCAAGAGCAAATCCTAGTATAGTAGTCGGCATTCATGCCAGAGGTTTTAGTTCATCAGAGGCTGCAAGAGGAAATTGATGACAAAGAACACAGGGCAATGTTGATGGAGTTGCGAAAACTCCGCCCTTCCCAATTTGATGGTACATCTGACAATACGACTATAGATCCTTGGTACCAAGAGGTAGATGAACACCTAGATGTGCTAGGGGCTACAAGACCTCATAGAGTTGCACTGGCCACACATCAATTTAAGGGACCAGCCAGGAATTGGTGGCAAATGTTGAAGTTAGATCCAAACACCAATGTTTGACACATGAATTGGGAAGAATTTAGAGAGGCATTCTATGAGAAATTCTTTCTAGAGGCTACACTAATACATATGTAGTCTAAGTTCATCCAGTTTACTCACAGAGACATGACTATGCCTGAGTATGAGGTCAAGTTTACTAAATTGGCAAAGTTTGCACCTAAACTGATCAGGAATGAGAAAATGAAGGTCAATTGGTTTGCAGAAGGCTTACAAGTTGAAATTCGCAAGGTAGTGATGCCAATGGGTATGAAGACATGTAGGGAAGTAGTGGAGAAGACACAACTGACAAAGCGAGAGGTCAACTTTGAGTAGAAGGTGAGAAACAAGGGTAAGAAACCAAGCAATAACAAAGAATTCCAAGATAACCAAAAGAAATAGAACAAGAACTAGGCATCAAGGCAACTGAACTAGGGCAGCGTCGACAGACAACTGACTTAGAGTGGAGGAGATTGATACAACTATGGACAGAAGGGGCATCTTGCCAAGGACTGTCAAAACCAAGGACCAAAGAAACAGATCTAAGGGTAGAATAATGGTCATGACAACAAGGGAACCCCAGCAATAGCAGCGGTAGGGCAGACAAAATCAGGCTTGAGCGTTTGCTATTGAGGATGGACGCGCAAACCAAGTTCTAACTGTTAAAGGTACATTTCTATTAAGATATTGTTTGATTCGGGTGCCACTAAGTTATTTGTGTCAAAAGACCTAGTTAGGAGATTATAATTAGTGACATTCACTCTACCAGAACCATTGTATGTATCCATCTCATATGAACTACAGTGACTGCCCGAAAAACTTGTATATGTGAGTTGAAATTTGGAGATAAACTGATAGTTGTTGACCTTAGAAGGTTATCTTTCCATGGTTATGATGTGATGTTGGGCATCGACTAGTTAAGCCAATACTAGGCTTAGATTGATTGCCTGATACAGAGAGTCACATTAACTCTACTATCTGATGAAATAGTAAAGGTCAAGGGGGATATGCAGAGATCACCTCGATGCCCTGTAACCGCTATGCTGCATTTCATAAGGTAGAGTGAGGAATTCACACAAGTTCTGGATGATGATATTAGGGAGCTAAAAGATATTCAGGAGATACGTGTAATGCGGGAGTATCCAGATGTGTTTCCAGATGATTTACCTGGACTACCACCACAGAGACATGTAGAGTTCAAGATTGAACTGCATCCTGGTACAAATCTTATAGCCATTCCCCCTTACACAATGGTGCCAATAGAGTTGTTAGAACTCAAGACATAGTTGGATGAACTCCATTAGAAGGGAATCATTAGACCTAGTAAATTACCATTGGGAGCTCCTGTGTTATTTCTGACGAAGAAAGACAACTCAATGAGGTTATGTGTTGACTATAGGAAGATCAACCAAGTGACCATAAAGAATAAATATCCTTTACTTAGGATAGATGACCTTTTCAATCAGTTTAGGGCAGCCACTCACTTCTCTAAGATTGATATGAGATCAGGTTACCATTTGTTGAGAATTAGAGAGGCAGACATCCATGAGACAACCTTCAGGACTCGATATGGACATTTCGAGTTCATTGTGATGTCGTTTGGTTTGACCAACGCACCTGCTGCATTCATGGACATAATGAATATAGTCTTTTGACAATATCTGGATCAATTTGTGGTAGTATTCTTAGGTGACATCCTAATCTACTCCAAATCAGAATCTAAACAAGTAGAGTACCAGAATATTGTCTTGGGAATAGTTAGAAGAAACGAGTTATATGCGAAGATTAGCAAGTGTGAGTTCTGGATGAAGACAATCATGTTTCCTGGCCACATAGTATCAGCTGAAGGGATATCAATCGATCTAGATAAAGTGGAGTCAGTAGCTAATTAGAAGTAGCCAAAACTAGTAATAGAAATTAGAAGTTTCTTGAGTTCTGCAGTATATTACCATAGGTTTATCCAAGACTTCTCCGAGTTAGCTAGACCTATGACTAAGCTGACCAGGAAAGGAGAGAAGTTAATTTGGGATGAAAGGTGTGAGGAATCTTTCCTAGAGTTTAAGAAGAGGTTGACTTCAGTTCCAATTTTGGCTATCCCAACTCATGGTGTTGAATACGTTTTGTATACTGATGCATCATAGAACAGATTGGGTGTTGTACTGATGTAAGAGGGGAAAGTCATTGCTTACGCCTCTCAACAGCTTAAAATCCATGAACAAAAGTACCTTACACATTGTAACATCTCAAAAAGTTTATATGAAATTTGAATTTTTACTTAGAAAATTATATAGAATTGACGAATGAGAATTTTGGCAAGTCATAGTTTACCCAAATGAGGAATAAAAATCAATTTAGTAGATTTTTGAAAGAAAATATATGAATATAATGTATATTACGGGATATCATAGCCAAAAATACAAGGATATGTGCAATTTTTTATGAAAACAGAATTAGAAAGTCAATTGGGATCGAGATTTGGCAAAAATCCGAAGAGAAAACAAGAAATTTGGCTGAAAACATCAAAAATAAACTTAAAACACTGTGAAATGTAGATCTGGAATCTAATCTCATGATCTGACGGCCACGATTAGAATCGCACATACGCACGAGCGCATTGGATCATCAAGATCAAACAGCCAGAGATCCAAGTACGAACTCGAGGATGATCGTGCGGCCAGAAGCGAGTTCATTCATCGCGAAATTAGATCCGCACACCGTGATCGAGGATCATTCGACGGTCGAGATCAAAGCCGCGTTGAGAGATCGCAAACAGTGCTGTGCTCGAGGATCATCAGACGATTCAGATCAAAGTCGCGCTGATTAAATCGCGAACAGTGCTGCGCTCGAGGATCATCTAACGGTCCAGATTGAAGCCGTTTTGATTAGATCGCAACCTTTGATGCAGTCGAGGAAATCCAACGGCTGAGATCGAGACTCCAATTTCTGTTGATTGATACGAGATCAATTCAACGACTTCGATCAAACCCGAATGCTTGTCTCGAGGAAAATCCTAGGAACCAGATCAAATCAAAAATTTTAAATATGAAAATTACGTTAAAATTAACAAAAAATGTGAAATTTAATCCAAAATTTTTGAAAAAAAGTTTCTAAATTCCAAAAAATATTTCTAAAATTCAAAATAAATATGAAAAATACTCATTTTGCTCCAAAAATTAGAAAATACAAAATTAGGTAGAATTAGGGTGTTTATTAAAAAAAAAATGCAAAACTTTATAATTTTCTCCCTTTGAAAACCTATATAAACCCCCTTAGGCTCTCAATTTCATTCATTCCAAAAAATAAAAGTTGAATTCTCATCTTGTTTTCTCGAAGCCTTCTTCTTGACACCTTTTCCCATCTTTCCTTCTTGTGTGTGTGAGAAGCTCGTGAGTTGGGGAATTAAATTTGGCGATCTTCATTGACATTAGTACGTGGGGGAAATTGCTACTGAAATTCCAGAAGAAAGCGTCACAAGGTGGAAGTGATTTCTAAAACACCCTTCTGTTCTTATTTGAATTCATGACATGTTCATTATTGTGTGTTTTTCACTGAATTCAAAGATTTTTAACTTTAGTTCTAGAATTTTAAATGTTTATTTCAATATTTCAATGTTGATTCATGTTTGAGCAATCATATCATCCATGCCATGTTAGTATCATGCTTAGGCTTTTAAATTAAAGTATGATGCGTGTTTTATGAGTATTTCATGAATTGACTGTGTATATTATAAATTCTAGTTTGATTTCATATTCTAAAACTTATTTTATGAGATCATGATATGAGAATTAATCAAAGACGATGGAGATAATAACCACGTGCCATCATAGTGGTCATGGCAACGCTATGGATGTTCTTTTCATATGAATTAGGTCATATGGTTTTCAGACCTAAGTACTTGAGGGTCGTGTACCACTGGTGGGTCACAATGTGTAACGGGTTGATGCCGACACGTGCCACTAACAGGTTGATGTCAAGTGGGCCCTATTTACTTAGTTAAGAGCATTAAGGGATTAAAGGTCCTTTTGGTCTGAGACTCAACTTAAACAAATTGTTGTTTGAAATGCCTAATGATTGCAAGTATTTGAATTATGATTGTGTTATGAATTTGAATATGAAAGATGGTTGTTCGAAAAGGATCCACTGGGTTATGTGTTCACTCTTCCTTTCTTATTTTTCAAGAACATGAAATTCATGGAGCATTTGAAAATAGATAGTTTCTTAGAAAGTGTCTACAATATTATATTATTTTTTAGAATTTTTAGGGCATGTTGCCCAAAGTTTTTATGCTTTTCTACTAGAAAAGTATTTTGAAGACTTCCGTTGTAACCATTAGTTCTTTTTGAAGAGTTTAGTACTCTAAATTTTTTTATTATGAATAAAAGAGTTTGAATTTCTTTATCTCTTTTAATTTGCCTTGATTTTATTGAAAATTTTGTATTCTAGGATTTTATACAAAGGCACGAGATATTGAAAAGAATAGGACAAGTGTGTGTTACTTGTAATGTAGCCTCAGCCCGACTCGCCATTTGTTAAGTCCATTGCCAAGAGAACGATGGCAATGTATACTGCTTAAATATACAGGGGTTGAGGTGTTACACACATGACCTGGAACTAGCTGCTATCGTGTTTACCTTAAAGATTTGGAGGCACTATCTCTATGGCAAGAGATTCGACCTGTTTTCAAATCATAAGAGCCTGAAGTACATCTATACTCAAAAAAGCTAAATCTGAGACAGTGGAGATGGGTGAAGTTCTAGAAAGACTATGACTTTTAGCTACACTACTATCTAGGGAAAGCAAACTTTATCGCCCATGCCCTCAGCAGAATGTTCGATAAGAAGAATGAAGTGAAAGGGCATATATATCACCTCATTAGTGACTACAACTTGGGAGTAACTTCAGATGGCAAGCAAGCATACCCATGTGCAATGGTCTGCCAACGAAATATTTTATAGTAGATTAAAGATAAATAGAAACACAAAAAGTGGATTGTGGACCTGACAGAAGTTGTCAAGCAAGGCAAACACACTAATTCAGAATTGATGTCGAAGGTACATTGAGACTTAGAGACAGAGTTTGAGTACCAGATAGTGGGCAGTGTAAAAGAACTATACTAGATGAAGCTCATCAAACTAAGTACATATTGCATCCAAGAGGTGATAAGATGTACTAGAACCTCAAGAAGACTTATTGATAGAGAGTTATGAAAAGGGACATAGCTAAGTATATCTCTAAATGTCTAACCTATTTGCAGGTGAAGGCCGAACACAGGAAACCCTCAAGAATTTACTACCACTTTTGATTCTAGAGTGGAAGTGGGATAATATTGCAATGGATTTTGCCAACGGGTTACTTAGGAACCAAAAGGATGAAGACATGGTGTGGGTGATTGTGGATCGTCTCACGAAGGTAGCTCATTTCCTACCCACCTGATCTACAAATATAGTTGGAAAATTGGGATAACTGTATGTTAATGAAATGGCGAGGTTACATGGTATACCCAAGGCCATAATGTCAGACACAGATTCCCGATTCACATTTCAATTTTAGCAAAGCCTATAGAAAGAGTTAGGCAGTAGACTCACCATGAATACTACCTTCCATCCTCAGACAGATGGGCAATCTAAGAGAGTGATACAGATATTGGAAGACATGTTGAGAGCATGTTTACTTGACTTCAAGGGCAACTGGAGCAAATACTTGCACTTAGCAGAATTTGCCAACAATAACAGCTATTAGGTGAGTATTCAAATGGCTTCATATGAGGCTCTCTTAGCAAACCTTGTAGATCTCCATTTTGTTGGGCAGACTTTGAGGACCATGTACTTACAGGGCCAAACCTAGTACAAGAGATAAAGGAACAAGTGAAACAGATCCAAAGGAGGTTAACCATTGCTCAAAGTAGGCAAAAGTGCTATGCAGACAAAAGAAGAAAACCACCAGAGCTCCAGGCTGATAATAGAATATTTCTGAGGATCAGCTATCAGAAAGGAATCAAGCATTTTTGTAATGTCCCAACCCTCGAGACTATTGATTAGACTTAACCATAAGGCGGGCTGGGTTGGTATTACATTACAAGTACACAACTTGACTTTTTATTACTTTTATCCCATGCTTCATTGAGATTTAAGAGTACTTAACCCAAAATTTATAAACAAAGTTCAATAAGGCAGTTACACACAAGAGATAAAACAAAACTTTTCAAATCTTTATTGATTTAATAAAAGCGAATACATAACTCAAAACTAATAAAAGAAATTAAATTCAGCAAAGGTCTTACATTATATATATTCAAAATTTGGGCTACATGCCCTTGCATTCAAATATAGAAACTTTCTAAAATTATAACCTATTTTTGTAACACCCCAACCCCCTAGAAATAGGTTTAAGCTCCACCACAAGGAGAGTTGGGTCTTATGTTACATTTACAATTACACAATTTGCATCTTAATTTCTTTGTTCTAACACTTAATGAAATCCCTTAAGAATACACTTTTTATTATGCTTAATATTCGATTCAACAAGTGCAATACAATGTAAAAAGAAATACTTCAAACTCTTTATTTATTCAAATAAAGTAAAGAAACTTACATTCTTAAATTAATTCATAAACTTGGATACATAACTCTTTAAAAATAAAAATGTAGCAGAAATCTAACAAAACAAAACTTGGCACATGCCCTTACATTGAATAAAAGAAAATAGAAGCTTTTTAAACATAGCTAGCATCAGATTTTCATTGCCATCATATTCAATTTTTTGAAAATATTAAAAAGAGAGGGTTAAGCACATAGCCCAGTGGATCATCCATCAAACAACTAGCTTATTATTTCAAAATCTATAACATATCCAAATTCACACACTTTCAAACATTAAGTGAAGTACATCAAATTGGTCCAAGTGACGTTATGACTGACAGAGGGTCTATTCCCTTAATGTTCTTATTTTAGATACCCCTTATTAGGGTAGAAAGACAATTCTTTTGTTACTTTCCATTAAACGTCATGTACCAAGTACCCCTTAGTTGTACCCCGCAACCACATACTCCAAGCATGTGATAAGAACACCCATAACATTCCTACGGATCACTATGACAATACGTGGTTCTTATCTTCAATCTCTAATATTTAAATTCACATATTTATGAAATAAAATCAAAATACTCAATTTTAGAATTTAAACATTCAAGAAAACATAGAAACAACACATAGTATGCTTGAAACTTCAAAATAAACCTAAGCATGGAATCTACGCATGGCATTGCATCATGAATCATTAAACATGAAAACATGCTAAACTGAAATTAAAATATGATCATTCATGTTGAAATTGAAATAAAACATGCTGAAAACAAATTTAAACATGCATAAACATGCTAGAAATTTGAAAGAGCAAAGTAGAAGTTCAAGAAATCCCTTCCACCTCAATCTGAGTTTTTTTGTTGAATCTGGCAGAGGTTTCCCTTAATCAATCACTTCAAAACTTCGAGAACTTCAAGAACAAGAAAGAAAACTATGATCTTAACATCTCAATTTGAAACAATCAAGAACACAAAAGAGTAAGAACTGGTTGCCAAGAAGAGGCTAGAACAAGCAAAGAGGAGGATTTCAACTCTTGCTTTGGGATGAGAATAATGTGAGCAAGAGGGGGTTTATATAGATGTTCATGAGCATAGGGGAAAGTCTTGGACAAGATCACAAGAAAACCTTTTCGTACACATCTAGGGTGTTTTTGCATGGTTTGGGCAAGTGTGCTCATAGTCTGGGCAAGTGGGACCACCAATGTTTCCAATCCAATCGTCAGCACCATATATGAGTCTTATTTAGTTTCCTAACTATGTGTGAACACAAAATAAGTTTAGATTATATTCTAATCTCTCTTGGACATCCTCTATCAATAGGGAAACATTCTAATATGTTGTGATTCATGAAATCAAATAAGTTTCTAATATGGGCACACGAAAACAAAACTTTGGAATGTTTCTTATTTCCCTTGGATTCTCTCCCTTTTTGGCTCCACATGTGAGCATGAAGTATGTTTCTATTTTCTAATTTTTCCTAGGTGCAGGAATTTTTTTATATTTCTTTAAATTAGCCACTCTCCACTAAACTTTTATCTTGGATATGTCACATGTGTGCCCACACACAGATATATGAGACGTTTTGTATGTAACCTAGGTATACATGATCATTTATCTTGGCACATGGAATCATTCTTCATGGTTTCTATAGGTTTGGGCATACTTGATCATTTACATGGCACATGGGATCATTCTTCATGTTTCAAATAATTGAAACATCCCATGGAGCTTTAGGTAAGGTAGGGTGCACACGATCATGGTGTTCCACCCATGTGACTTGCACATGTGAGGGGTGGGCATGACTTCATGGATTCACAAAAATCAAATAAAAATTAACATCTCCTTATTTGCAAGGAACTATGATTTATAACCTATAATTTTAGAATCACATAAATCTAATGCAAATTTTAAGGTATGTTTTTGCCTTAGGTGATTTTTCTTCAAAAACTTTCCTTATTTAGAACCCATTGAGGTCACTAGACAAATGAAAATCCAATTCTTGGCCAATTGTCCTGATTTTTGGATGTGTTATTTATTTTGTTAGTTCATGTCATTCGATTTCGTTTTAGGTCATTTTGATCCCCCAAAATACCCTAAATGCCAATTCTTTCCTAATTTTGACCCTATGAAGGGTTTTGGCGAATGAACACCCAAATGAACACTCTACCCCTTCCACTTAGGCTTTCACCCAAAATAAAGTCACACCCAAATATATTCACAAATTGCTCGATAACTAAGGTTCCCGAGCCCACTATACCCCACCTTCCCATACCAATGAGCATAGAGAAACTCATTCTGCCAGAGTTATCGATCATTCATATAACACCCCAACCTCCAAGAGACAGGTTTAAGCTCAACCACAAGGCGGGTTAGGTCCTATGTTACATTTACAAGTACACAACTTGTATCTCAATTCCTTTATTCTAACACTTATTGAAATATTTATAAATACACTTCCATTGAGTTTAAAATTCAACAAGATAATACAAGTAAATAAAGAAAAACTTCAAACTCTTTATTTATAAAATACATTATTGAATTCATATAATCAAAAGAAAAAGTACATAACTCTAAAATTTAAAACAAAAATTCAGTGAAAGTATTTATTCAAAATTTGGGCAATATGCCCTTACATAGAAACTTTCTAAAAATAGAGTTCTAATCCTTTAGCAAGCTTGATCCTGCATTTTAAATTCCTGAAAAATAAAAGGAAAGGGTGATTACACAGCCCAATGGATCATTCATTAAACTACCAATTTACTAATTTGAATCAAAAGTACATCTAATTTCAATCACTTACAAGCATTAAGCATTTCAAATAATATCTTGTTAGTGTTGTATATTTGACCAAAAGAGGTTTTTAATCCCTTGATGTTCTCCATTAAAACTCCTATTCTGGGATGGAATGATAATTCATCTTGTCACATTCCATTAGAAATAAGGATCACATGCCCACATTCCAAGTATTTTAAAACACATCCATACTTAGTGATGTTATTTATATACACTAAGTATATGCAAAGAACACCCATAGCATCACTTAGACTACTATGATGATGCGTGGTTTTTATCTTCACTTTCTCATATTTAATTTCAAATAAATATGAAACAAGATTATAATAACTAATATCAGAATTTAAATAATTAAGAGAACATGGAAACATACATGGCATGCTTGAAATTTCAAAAATAAGCCTAAGCATGGTTTCTAAGCATGTTATGTTGTCATGTATAAATTAAAACATGAAAACATGCTTCAAAATGAAATATAAACATGCTAAAAACTAAACACAAACATGAACATACTAAAGAGTTGAAGTAGTAAAGGAGTTCTAGAAATCCCCCAAAGCTGCCCACCCCCCCCCCCAACGTCTAGTACTTTCACACATCAGCAAAATCACTCAAAATAACTCACTATAAGACTAAAATTAGAACTTCTCATACAAGAGAGAAAAGAGAAGTGAGAAGAGGTGCCAAGAAGAGGGCAAAAATAAAAAAAGAGGGAAGTGTCAACTTTTTGCTTTGGAATGAGATGAAAGTGAGCAAGGGGGGTTTATATAGATGTTCATGAGAGCATATGGGACATCCTAGGATAGCCCTGGCTAGCTCACAAAAATTTGGGCAAGTTTCTATACATAAGGGGATGGTTTGCATAAAGAGGGCAAGTGTGCTCATGGTTGGGAAGTAAGACCACTATGGCTTTCTAATTCAAAAGATATAAGTACAATCTTGTTTCCTAACTATGTGTAAACACAAAAAAGGTTTAAATCATATTCCAATTCAAATGGGATGTCGCCTATGTGCTCATGGCAACTTTCCTTTTTCGTTTCCTTGCTTGCTCATCATACAAACACACAAGGAATACTTTCCCATTTTCTTATTTCTTGGACATCAAGCATGGGTATACAATATCAAATTTGAGGGGACACCATATAATAGTCAAAGATGTTCATCTTGTTTCCAAGAAACTATCTAAATAGGGTTGCTCACATGTGTGCACGCACACATATACGTGGTTGGGCCAATTTTTGCTTAAGTGGGCGTGGGTCTACACAATCAAGTGAGGGTGGCCATGACTTCATAGGTTCACAAAAATTAAATAAAAAATTAATATCTCCTTATTTACATGGAATTATAATTTATATCCTATAGCTTTGGAATCACATGAACCTAATGCACATTTTAAGGTATGGTTTGGCCTTAGGTGATTTTCCTTAAAAAAAACTTTCCATATTTAAGACCCACTATGGTCACTAGGCAAATAAAAACCCAAATTTTGGCCAATTGTTCTGATTTTTGGGTATTTCATTTATTTTGTTAGTTCATGTCATTCCGTTTTGTTTTGGGTCATTTCGATCCCACAAATTATCCTAAATGATAATTCTTTCTAATTTGGACTCCTTGAAGGGCGTTTGGCAAATGAAACCCCTAACCTTGACAAATTGTTCTAATTTTTGGATATGTTGTCTCATTAGTTGGTTAATGTCACCATACTTCATTTAAAATTATTTTGGGTCTATAAGGGTCACAAAATGAGAGTTTGGAACTTGCTAAATTTAGCCCTGAAATGAACTCAATTTCATTTGGCACCCAAATTCCACTGAATTGATGATAAATTTCATTTGTTTGAGTATAGAGAATTTAGGTTATTACAATTCATCACACATGGTCCATCATTATTTGAGTCCAAGCTTCCTCCATACCCCAAATTCCTATGCATCCCATACTACATAGAAACCAAAAGATATAGAAGCTTCTTGATCCCATGTTCTTATCAAACAATTTTTTGTTTTCACACAAGTTTTTGTTTCTAGCTTATGTCCTAAAGTTTTATGTTTTTGATCTACTGTACCACCCATGGCTATACCAGTTTCTACTTAGAGTTTTTCCTCTAGACTTAGGGTTCAATTTGGTTGACTTACAACCTCTGTCTAATTAAGATACCACCTTTGGCATCTTTTTTCGACTTCTAATCAGTTTCTTTCCCTAATTTTCCACCTACTAATTTCCTTTTATAGAAAGTAAAGGTGTTTTCCAACTCACACTACTTGTATAAGCTAGTGGGACGCCTCCAGATGGGGCAGCAAGACCGAAGTCTGCTTAACAACCACGCTTTTTAGGGCAAGATAAGCCACCTCCTTTTCAATATTTAGCTTTACTCGGGGTAAGGCTTATCAATTATCTGCTCAACTTGTAGTCTTTGTATCCAAACAAAATATTTCAAAAACATATATTTTCTTTTTGAAGACACTTTCTAAAAACATTTCTCAATTTCAAAAAATATATGTAGGGCATTTAAAATTTAATTCAATTCAAAATGAAACCCTAATTTGATTTTCTAATTCTAATCAAATGGTTGCTAATTTACTTTCTAATTTTAGCCTAGTGTTTCTAATAACTGAGCTCTGATACCACCCTTGGTATTAGAGAAAACTTTTTAATTTTAGCTTAGCAACTAATGCCTAGGCTCTGATACCACCTTTGGTATCAGAGAAAACTTTCTAATTTTGGCCTAGTAACTAATGCTTAGGCTTTGATACTATTTGTAACAACCTGGGCCCATCGTGATGATATTGTCCCCACCTTAGCCACCACTGACTAGGTGTAGGGTTTTGTTCTTGGCAAGACGCGAATTTAAATCTCTCAAAAGTGTTTTGCACAATGAAAAACCCCCAAATGCACATTTAGCCCAGGCATCACTCTAAAGTCGGACATGGGGGATATTACACTATCTAATATCAAACTTTTCATGTGATTCAAATCCTTAAAAAATAAAAGAGGAAGGGTGAGCACATAGCCTAGTGGGTTTTTTTAAAACAACCAAATTACTAATTTAGGTTAACAACACATTCAAATTCAAGCACGTGTAAATCATTAGGTGTTTCAAACAATATTTTGTTTGCAGTTGTAAATTAGACTGAAAGGGTTTCAAAGTCCTTCGTGTTCTTATCAAAATATCTCCTTTTGAGTAGAAATACAAATCTTAATGTCACCTTCCATTGGGTTTAGGGTCTCACCTATATTCCAAATATTTTGGACTTGAACCATGTGAACTAATCGCAAAAAAATAACACTCACAATGACCCTCTTATTCACTGTGACAGTACTTGGTTCTTAACCTCAACATCTTTAATTAAATCTCATAATCATGAATCATAAATTAAATAAGTAAATTCAGCATGTTTAACATATATACATTGAAGGAATGGAAACAAGACATAGCATGCATCATACTTTAGAACAAACCTAAACAAACCTAAATCTCATAATCATAAATCATGCTTTGTAACACCCCAACCCCCACATTCCTTGAGTTTGGACATAACCACCATTATTTGACGGTAGACTTAACCAATTGGCGGGTTGGGTCATGTTACTTTACAAGCGACACACACTTGACTTTCTATTTTTCAATACCACATGCCTTAGAATAATTTCAATAGTACAAATTCATATAAAATCAAGGCAATTAAAGGTAAGAAAAAATTCAACTTCTTTATTAATAAAAGAAAGTACACAACTTTGTAAACTATTACATTGTTGATCAATGATCTCAAAATAGAAATATTAACGTTCAACAGAAGTCTTATTCAAAATTGGGCAATATGCCCTTACATTGAAAGGAAACTTTTAAGAAAATAGAAGCTTGCTAAATCAAAAACTATTTAATTTTCATAGCCTTCATAATTTAATTTCCTAAAAAATAAAAGAGGAAGGGGTGAGCACATAGCTCAGTGGATCTTTATCAAACAATCATTTTTCAAACTCAAAACAATAGCACATCCATAATTCAAACACTTGCATACATTAGGCGTTTCA
>JAJIYU010004116.1:0-25026 GCA_030144865.1 Tinospora cordifolia | reverse complement strand
TTTCTAAATCTCTGTATAAATTACATTTTATACATAATATAGTTTAACTAATTTATACGCGTAACTTATATTAATACTACATGTATATAATTAACACGTATGTACACGAGTAGTCTATACAACTAGGTGTATTTATACACATTTATCTTTATTTAAATTAATTTATATATCATAAAAATTACGGGTTGTTACATTAACCGCCACTAATTGGGTATAGAGTTTTGTTTTTGGCAAGACTCGAACCTAAGTCTTCCAAAAGCGCTCGTTTTGTTCTTGGCACTAATAAGGCTCACAATTGCTCATTTAGCCTAAGCATCGCTCGAGTGTCGGACCAATGTGGGATATTACAATTCACCCCTTGGAGTAGTTCTATCCTTAGGACTTACACCTCTATCATACCTAAAGCAGCTCTGATACTATTTGTAACAATACAGGCCCACTACGTATTGATATTGTCCTCACCTTAGCCACCACTGATTGGGTATAGGATTTTATTTTTGGCAAGACTCAAACCTGAGTCTCCCAAAATCGCTTGGCATTGGTAAGGCTCGCAATTGATCATTTAGCCCAGGCATCACTCTAGTGTCGGACCAATGTGGGATATTACATGGGATGAGCTCAAGAGTCCAGCAGATCAAACACAGTATATCCATAGTAATATTCAAGTCAAAATATCGAACATGCAAACACTTCAAACATATTAGGCGTTTTAGTCATTAATTTGTTCACCAGTTATTAAATTAAACCAAAAAACCTAAACCCAGTGTTCTCTCATCATTATTATGTTAAAGGAGACAAGAAAAATGCACTACATGCCAGATTTTAATGGGATAAGGGGCACAACCTTTACCCAACTTGGGAACTAGGTTCACACTCATTGCTCCATCACCAAAGAACTAGGGACACACCCATCATTCTATCATCGAGAATTGGGGACTAACCCATCATTCCATTTGCGAGAACACCCACAGTGATTCCCTGTGGACCACTGCACTAGTACATGGTTCAAATCTTAATTTAAATTTAAATAAGATCATACAATCATTCATCGCATCATATTAAGCATGGAAAATAGAGCATGTGATATTATTCAAATAAATCAACATGTTAATCATTTCTTATCTCATATTATGAAGACATATAAACGACCAACATTGATACATACACCATGTTATATGCCATTCATGCAAACAAAAAGCTCATGAAATCCAATCAATGTCAAAACATAACCTAGCATTCCTTCTAGGCATTTAGAATAAGGTAAACAAACATCATGTTTAACATTTAAAACTCAAATAAGATCAGGGAGTAAGGTAATAATATCCACCTGTTACTTCGCTCCTCTCTTTTAACTCTTTTAGTATAAGATCCTCATCAGTATAAGTATTCGCATAGTTTTTTAACCTATGGGACAATTATTTACTAAACAATATGTTATAAGATAATCAAATGGTTTATGAAGTGTGCATGAGACTAGAAAAACACGAAGGGTTCATCGTGTTACCATGGTACTCCCAACATTACCACGGTAATGTGAGACTGGTTTTTGTGTGTTTCTGGTTTCTCTGGTGTGGGGGACTTCTACACATTGGACCTAGAACTTAAAAATAGATGTTTCAAAGGATGAGGAAATTTTATACCTCAACTCCATTCGTTTCTCCACTCGTTTGTCTCACCGGAATACTTTAGACGTGGCTAATTTTCTTTTTCAGTAAAAGAGTATTCGCAAACTTTGATTAATACCACGATTGTGATAAAACTACATAGGTTTCACTTAAATCTAACTCATACCTTCGTATTTTTGTCTGGAACGATGTCTTAGCTCATATTCTTCACGATCTGTGTACCTTCCTCTAACAGTGTTTGTAGAATAGCTATCATGAAAGAGTTAACACCAATCTAAGATGTGTGAGAAGATGGGAAAATCATGGAGGTGGCTAAGGTTTGTGAGCAGCACAGAATGATGTGTTTAGGGTTTCATGCACGATATCTCTACACATATGTAGATAATTCACATCCCAGAACTTCCATTTCAAATCTTCGATCGCAATACCATGATATTTATCCCAATACTGCGATATTGAGACTGTTCCTAATCCCAGGATCGCGTCACCGGATCACAATACCACATCTTTGCCAAAATTTACAAATTTTTAATTGCAGGACCATGATACCTTAACCCACTACCGCAGTCCTCATGCAATTTTTTTTTACAAAATCATGATGCACTACCATTGTCCTAATTTGGGGCCACAATAGTGGCGCGCCTCCCCTTTTCTTTTAAATGATGTTTTTAAACTTTGAGGTATTACATAACATGTTCAATACCATGCTTACATGCTTACTTGAATTTACCTTGCTATTAATGTGATTTGATAATAAGGAAAGATTAACAAAGATTATCAACCACGTATTGGCACAATGACAAGTTTTCGTCGTGAGTATTCCAAACGAATATTTTGGGATGAGAACTGAGGATTTGGATTGAACCTCACTTCATTAATGATAGATTCAAAGGTTTGGATTTGACCTCATCACCTAAATATGAAACACTGAGGCGTATTTTTTTCAGTCTTAATGTCAACTATAAACAAACAACTGTTTGAATCACTTAATTTTTTCAAGTGTTTGTCATGTATATGTTATCTGTTTTAAAGTAATGAGCTAAATATTTGAAATGATCCACTAAGCTCTTGAGCTCACCCTTCTTATTAGAAAAATTTTTGAATGGAAGCTGCGTAATCAATTTATTTTTTAGTATTTATGAAATGTTTAAATTGGGCATGTTAGCCCTAATGTTTTCATTAGGTTTTCAAGTTTAAATTTAATGTAATAAATTCAGGTATTTGTACCTCATGACATGATTTATTTTTTAATGAATTATATACATTTATTTTATTAAATGATTTTCAAGTATGTGTTATGAATTAATGTCACTCATTAAGTCTCATAGAGTTGAGACAGTGAACGAGAAAAAGAGAAGAAATAACGTGACACTACCAACCTCTCAGGTGGCCTACCTATTATTACAAGACTTGAGGGCAATATAATAATTATACCCTTGGAACTATGTGGGCCCAAGGAAGGGGAGGCTGGGTGTTACAATTTTAAAAAGTCATAAAATTTGGTTTGATCAAGGGAATGAATAGGGTGCCTTCAACTCATGGAAAAGATAGGTTGTCAACAAATTCTTGTCAATACTAAAACCAATCCACCAAGATCTCAAAGCATATATGAGATAACAATAAGCTTCTTTTGGAAAATGATACAATGAAATCATTCTAAATGGAAATAAGAAAGGTTTAGTGTTGGTTAATACCCTTAAATGTTTTTCAATCAATGGTTGTTCTAAAATTTTCCAAAAGATTATTTCTCTTAGATCAACAGGAAGAGAGGAGATAAATTGTAAGGGATATGGTGGAAGAGGATCAAACCAATCTGAAGGATTGGGATTTGAAGAAGAAGAACCAATAACTTAATGAAATTTAAAGAATCAAGTTTTTTTATGAGAAAGAAAATTTGACAAAATATTTGATTTACAGGAGATATGTTTAATTGTGAAGTTAAATTGTGAGAACCACTTTTCCTACTAGAGCAATTGAGGATTTGGTGAGATCCTTTGCTTAAAGTGGAACATTTTGGAAAAGGTAGACATATCCAGTTTGATCTAAAAGGAGTGTCCTACAAGATGGAACTGTAATTTCTCGATACCTTGATTAATAGCAAGAATTTCTTTGAAAGTGGAATGATAATGCTATTCAAGGGATTTGAATATGCCACTTTTATATCCACAAATTTTCTAGTATGATTAGAAGATTCTTCTCATAGTATTGCTCCCCAATGTTCATCATTGGCATCAGTCTAAAGTAATTTGAGCCCTGAACTAGGAATTTTTAGGTTTGGTAATTGAGCCTTGTGCTTAAAACTATACTGCCTTCATTTGTTCTTCTCCCCATGGTGAAGGACACTTCCTTAATAAGGTAGAGAGCTTGCTAAAATGCTTAGAGAGATCCTTAATAAATAACCCCATTTAATTGACCAATTTTATAAATTGCTGAATAGAGCTCTTGTTAGGTAGAACATTTTGCAAAAACCAATAACTTGGTTCATAAATGAGGTTGTAGAAGTAGAGTTCCTTTTTTTATTTGCATTCCAAGAAATTCAACAGAAGTTTGAAACAACTTCATTTTCTTTTTAGAAAGTGTGAAACCATTAGTTTTACATAAATCATAAAATTGATTTAGTAAACTAATATGAGACCAAGAGTCTTTTAAGAAAAGAAGAATATCATCAATATAAATTAATGACTGAGACTGTAAAGGCTAAAAAATTTGTTTCATGGCTTTTTTGACATATTGATGGAGCTATCTTGAGTCCAAATGGCATAATGTTCCAACGATAACAATGGCCAATTGTAACAAATGTTGTTTTTGGCCTATCAATTGGATTAATGTCTATCTGCCAAAATCTAGACTTGTAATCGAATGGAGAGAATTGCACCATTGAGATGTTGAAACTAGAATTAAGGTCTTGGGAGAAGAAATTTATTATCTTGAAAAAAGATATGTAATGGTTGATAATTGATGACTAATCTCAACTTTCCTCTAACCTATGTAGAGTGTTTGTTGACGTAAAACACTTGACATGCCCATGTAAAAGTTGTGGGAGAGAGGCCTTTAGAACATAGTTGTACTATTTCTTATATCACAAGGGTAAGCCGAGAAGGTGGCATACCCTGGTGTGTCACCTTGGTAGGATTAACATCCTCTTTAAACTTAAAAGGAAGCTTAACAAAGAAATCCTTATTAAACTAGAATGGATGATCACATTTCTTCATGAACTCTAAATCACTTTTTGTACAACAATCTTGAATAAGCTTTTGTTGAGTATTAAGAAATGCAAGGTCTTCAGATATAATAACTATGGGAGAAATAGTTGTGATCCATGGAATAAAGGCAGACCTAGTGCGTAACCCCTCTAGAATCTAGATAAGATGGCAAATTTTTTGAAGAAAATCATACCCAATGATAAATTCTTTTGATAAAAATGGTGCTCCTAGAATTTGGTGCTTGAAGCTAACTAGAAGGTGAAGTTTTATCTTCACTGGTTTGCCAATAAGAGTTTGGCCAATAATGAGCTTCCTACAGTATTGAATGATTAACAATATGGTTTCCATCGTTTGGATGGAAGCATGGAAGGATGCATAAGAGTGACAGATGCACCTGTATCAAATAGAACTTTAATCTTTAACGGATTATGATACAGAGACAAATAAACTTGTACATATGCATGTGGCAAATTGTAGAAGGCATTTGTAGATGGAGAGGAGGACAAGACAAAAGCGTCGGTTGCTAAGACTGCCATTAATGATTATGGGGAATAGTCATCATCAAGAGAAAAGATGGACTCAGTGTTTGAGTATTTACTATCTATTAACTACTCAACTTTCTCAATTAGATTTGTGTGCTTCTTTTTTTTTTAGCACATTGTTTTCCAAAATATCCCCTCTTCTTGCAAATAAAAAATTAGTTCCCAAAGGTTTTCCTTTTGTTTGTTGTCTTTGAAGAAATCTCCATTTAGGTTTGGAGGACGGTTGCCTCTTTAGATACTTTGAAGAATGATGAACTAGTTAGGGCTTTTTGCAATCACATGATTCATGTTGAGACTTACATTTAATATAAAGATTTGAGGCATGGCAAGCTTTGGAGAGTTTCAAACTTAACCGACTAGTTTGTTGAAAAAATTCAAATTGAGCACATAGACCAAAATGAGCCTGTCAAATGAAAGAAAATAGTTCCCCCAAAGTGTATGACTCAAATCCGCATTGGTCGTCTTCATGTGAAAAACAACTTTTTCTAAGATAGGCTTTGGAAAAAAAGACATAAATGTTGCCTTAAGATTATTATCATAAACTTCGTTAATAAGATGGAACAATCAAGACATCTTCTCCTAATGTTTCTCCTTATCTTTGACTTCATAAGAGCAATTCCATGGCAAGAAATTTATAAAGGGTTTGATCAATATGATGATCCATAGGACCAATGAAGGATGTAAAAAGAATTGCCACGAAGGAATCAATGCCTTCTTGTAGAAAATTTAGTTACCGATAATCTTTTAAGTCGTTCCACCAATGTCATAAACTTCCTAAAAAGTGAGTGACTAATTCTCTAAGACTTGGCATGGAGACGTACCTGGTTTGAGTGCTTCAAATTGACACCATGAATACATGTTGTGGAAAAAGATGTCCAGTCTTCAAAAGGAAGAGTATCAAGATTAAAAGTTCCAACGTTACCACCGCTAGTTTTTGGTCCTCTGGGTTTGAGTGCAGGTGGACAAAAGACATATCTTCTTAAAAGCTTGGAGGTTCATCCACTATGTTGCCTGTAGTACTTGAGGCTACTAAAACCTTTGTTGGTAAAGATGACGAACTAGAGTTTGAAGTAGAATCAAATTCTGAGCTCGAAAAAAAGTTAGACATAGACTTGGATGATGATGTAGCTTCATTTCTTTAGCCATATTGATTGTTGGGGCATCATACCTTCTAGCCATAACTTCTAAAAATCTATAAATAGGATTTTCTAAAGTATCTAGCATGGAATATAACCTTGAAGAAGCACCAATATCAAGTTCAAAGGTTGGAATAGTCATGACTTGTATTTGTTTCCCTTTTTCTTTTTTGGTTTCCCTTTCTAACTTTAAAGGGGGATTGTAACGAGATATTGGTGGAAGTCATCATTCTAGTCATGAGGGAGTAGCCAAGGGTAGCTTTTTTTGGAAGGAGATTATTTTTCTTTGGAAGTATCTCTTTTCCTACTTTGTAAAGAGGAAGATGGGGGAAAAACAAGATTGGTAGAGTGGGATGATGGAATGATATGTGGAGTGTAAAAAGGATGGGAAACAAGGGGTAAAGCAGTCAAAGAGATTTACTTAAATGGTGCTTCCAATGAACATTTTCCTCATTCAAGTGGCTAAAGGAGGGATGAGATTTCAGCATAACTTGCTATTGATTCGACAAATTGGAACATTTCTTCATGTAGTTGCTCAAGGCACTCCTAGAGGGCCAAGATAACTTGATCGTGAGCTGTTTGGCCCTCATCCATCTGCAATTGCTTTTGGGCAATCTCATGTAAAAGATCATTTTGATATAAAGCATTTTTGGATTGCCATTTTAGGACAACTTCTACATCAATAAAGGGTTTGAGTTTTGAGCCATCAGACTTCATAATTATAGTTTTCTTGACTTGAAATTGAATTTTGCATCCAGTAAAAAGATCTTTAGTTCTATCAGTTGGAGGAGGAGTTTTAAAAGAAGAGGAAGGCTCAAAAACAACAAAACATTCAGTAGGCATGTCTTGGTTTAAGAGAACATAATATTGATATCTATCTGATCCAAATTCAATGAATCCTATGGTTGGATCACCGGATGCATATCTTGCACGGAGCTTAGATTGGGAATTTTTTTTTCCCTTGGGAACATCGTATTTGTCTTTGAATTCATGAATATCACAGTCAAGACTATCACATACATCCCACCAAATATGAGAGGGTTAAAGTGACACTACGATAACGACGTGATGAATTCTTGTTTTTCTTTGCCTTGGGAACAACATATTTGACTTCGAATTCATGAGTATCACAGTTGAAACTATCACATACATCCCACCAAATATGAGAGGGTTAGAGACGCTCTGGGATAACAACATAATGAATTCTTGTCATCGAAGGTCGATGGGCTAAAGATACTAATTCTGGAAAAGTAGTTTCGATAGGGCCATCCTGTCTACGACAATGAATTGCATGTGAGGACTATTGGATTTCATTTATCTGGAAATGTGTTTCATAACTTGTCAACCATTTTTCTAGGAAAATTTGTGTAAGACGTTCTATTGGCCAAGATCGAGGCAAGAATGTATGAGTGACAGCTCCATGAGAACTGATATCTAACATGCGACCATCAAGAGTAGAACCCTTATAATGAACATCAATAGCATGATTTTGAACTCTGTAAGCAATCTGGCAACGAACAGTTGCGGAGAATGCAGTTTGGGCTTGTTGAGTACCCGTAATTTGTGTTCGTACTATTCCCAAGTTAAGGGTTGTTTGGATGGTTCCAAATACAACATCTGGATTTCTTAACATTCGAGACTCAAGAAGAGCTAAATCAGAAATGGTTTCTGTAGATTTTCTTAAATGAAACATAATAGACATTTTTATAGCACCATAATGAAGATTACTGCAACATTTTTTCCTCCATTGGGACTAGAATGGCTTAGGTAAAAATAAGTGTAAAGAAATATTTAGCTTGGTCTATAGGGATCTGATATTCATTAAAGTATGAGATCTAAACATATTCTTTTATGGGACTTTGAGGAGAGGAGAGGACTTGAACTAACTCTTTTAACTTCTTTAGAAAGGACTTCTAGTATGGAGTAACCTTCACTTGGTAGTAGAGGGATATCTAGGTAAGAGGAAGAACACCTTGGGATTCAAGAAGATATTCAACCTAAAAGAAACCATCAATTTTTCCTTGGGAACATGAATCTTGAAATAAGTGAGGAGCTGGTGAAGAAGAAGAGGCAACTTCCATTGTTACCAACTAGATATAGACTTGACCAGAGAATACTACTTTGTGTCTGATGCCTTCAAACGCCTTCCCATGACTAACACAACTTAGCGACACCTTCGATAGCTTAAATGAAGTCTTGACAACCTAGGCTTGGGAACAAGTGGACTCTAGCTAGCTGGTGTTCAAACAACCCTTACTTAAAAAGAATTAAGTAATACGCTACTCACTAATCCGAGTTAGTAGGTGATAATGGACTAATAGGTGATTCATTTGGAGATGAAGTTTCAATTGTAGCAAAAGATGAAAATGTAAAGTTTGAGGTGCTTCATGACAACGAATATCCCAGAAAGACAAAATGTTTGAGATAGGAAACTTAGAAAAGAAACACTGATAACGGTAAACAAAGGTCCAAACAATGGCTTCGTGGTTAGGGGCAGAAAACATATCTCTAATACCAATTGTCTTCTAAATTTTATTCTCTTGTAATCCTTATTATTAAAATTTCATAATGTATAATTTAATGAGATAATTTGAATACCTTTAATTATATTTGTTAAATAAGTAAATGATTAATAAAAACCATTATATCAAAAGTGTCTTCTCCTAATTTTGTCATAGTTTTTTTTTTCTTAATTTTTCTCGCAAGTATATTGTTTAATATTTCTTTGACATCAGTTTTAATGAGGTTTATAACAATTTTAATATTTTCCTTCCAATTGCATAAGCAGGACGAACCACAAGCCCGGCTTTGGCCCCCACCGGTTTTGGACACAGGAATGAAAATCTGAACTAAAACGATCCTTGACCGCGGCCAGCGCCGGCAGCGAGCACGAACCCTAATCACCATTTCCCCACCAAGAAAGCAAATGTTCGGAATAGTTACTCGTCTACGATCTCATCTTCTCTCCTCTACCAGAGTCCCAGTTAATCGATCAACTTCACCAGCATTCTGCTACACCCTCAGCTGGCCATTCTCGCGTTCCTCTTCGCGCCAGAAGAACGAAGGCAAGCACGACGATGAATTCGTCTACAACAGCGATCCCGAAACCCCTCCCAAGTTGTTTGTCGTTCAACCGCGCCTTCGTCCCGAGTCTCTTCTCCAGTCTAAGCTCTCCGAAGCTCTGAACCTCGCGAATTCTCTCGCAGAGCCGCGGTTTGGAGGTTTCGGAGAGAAAACGATGCCGTCTCATCTCGTCGTTCAGAATCCTCTAGCTAGATCGTCTAAGGCAGCTGGTTCGTTGCTAGATTCCATTGTTTGTGCTTTATTGGTGATTAGTTCGCGAATTTTGATGCCGGAGTTATGTTTTGTTAGCTGATGAGTTCGGAAAATATGATTTCTAGGTCCAATTGCCAAATTGGTCCACTAACTTGGCTGACTTTTGCAATGAGGTTCTGAGTTATGCCTAATGCACGAAGTCTGATTATTGATGCACCACGGATAGGATGGATTACCTTCTAGATGTGGGGAATTTTCAGAAGTAGCATATTCCTATTTGTAGCAGGCGAAACAAGCTACAGCCGCATATTCATATTTTTAGCAATTTGATATTCATGGATTCGGTTTTTGATTTGATGATCGATTAGTTCTGGGAACTAAAAATTCATTTTGCCTTTTGGCATGTTTTGTAGACACCTACTTTGGCCCTGGGACTGTTGACACTGTTAAATGCCATCTCAATGCTACTGGATCAGAGGCAAGGATGCTTCCTTTTTTTCTTTTAATTCACGATTGTGGTAATAGGTCTGGTATCACCATCGGGATCTACATGTGTTGGCAGGATCTTGATGCTGTTTTCGTAAATGCAATTCTTTCGGGGGTTCAACAAAGAAATTTGGAGGTAAGTTGCACCAGGGGACGTTTTGCTATCAATGATTTTGCATTCATGTTAATTCACTGTGTGTATGGCTGGTGTAATATTATGTGTTTTCCAACCTCGAATGCTAGCGGGCTTGGGGCAAGCCTGTCCTCGACCGTGTGGGCCTTATCATAGAGATATTTAATGCTCATGCTGAAACAAAGGAAGCAAAGTTGCAGGTACTATCATTTGTTTTTCTTGTTGGTCTGGTTTTATTTTTATGGAATAAATTTCTATGGAGGCTCCAATGACTTCTCTGGCTTTATATATAGTCAGAGTTAGCCGCTTTAATGTACAAGAAAACTAGGCTTGTTCGTATACGTGGTCCTGATGGAAAATTTACTTTTGGAGCTGCTGGAGATGCTGAGGTCGTGAGTGCTCGAGGGTGAGTTGTAACCACCAAGTAGTTTTCTTTTTTCTTTTTTCTTTTTTTTTTTAAATTTCCTATGGACAATGCTGACATATGATTATTGGGACTTAAAGTTGATGAGTGGATCCTTGTTCACATATTAAAATGAAAAATATTTGTTTTTTTTTTTACTTTTTATTATTTTATTCATTTAATATCATATGCTTTTAATGCCATACGTGAAAGGACTGCGGACTATTGTTTTGCTTGATTCATATTTGCTCTAGGAACAATGCAGTTCATTTTTTTTAAAGAAATAATCTTTTTAATTCTAGTGCTAAAATTTATTTTATTTGTGTTATTTTGTTTCATCACTTTTACCAATGTGAAACCTCTCTCTCTCTCTCTCTAATGAGTAGAAATTTGCATAAAGAAGGAAGAAACAGAGTTTTTAGAGAAAAGGTCTTTTGATAAGTTTCCCTCTCCTTGTACGCTTCATGAGAACTAAGACCGGATATCTCATCCGGCACTTTTTGTAATTTATTTTATGATATAAATACAATAGTTTCTGTTTCAAAAAAATAAGTTTCCCTCTCCTTGTCCTTCTCTTACATTAGTTTATACAAACTAAAATAGAGCAAGATACAAGGAAAAATTGCACAGCACTAATACTGAAAATAACTATTAGGGAAATAACTAAAAATAACCACTAGTAACTAATTGACCAAGACGCTATAAATTATTGTTAACTGTTAGTAACTACTTGATCTAGACACTATAACCCATGTTAACTACTAGTAACTATTTAACCAAGACACCTTGACCCATTGCCCACATTCCCACTTTGAGAGCTTGCATCTTCTACAGTTCCACTTTTTACTGTTTTACACATCATTCTCTCCCCTGCACCCTGCCCCCCACCACCCACCACCCGCCACCCGCCACCCGCCCCCCCTTTACAATATCCTTGTCCTCAAGGATGAATTCTGGAAACGATCTAGAATTTGTCATTGATTTTCCCAAGTAGCATCTTTTTTTAGGGCTGCCAGATGAGGTATCTGGATAGAGTTTTCATATTATAAAGATTGAATAGTATCTCCCCCACTTGCGAAGGCAATCCCCAAAAGTGTAACCTTTCCCTAGTTTTGTAGACGAGATCCAAATAGTGAACAAAATATTGAATCTCTCCCATAATATCCATTCCAATTTAACTTTTTCCAAAAAAATTCTGGCATTTCTTTCCTCCTATATACAAGACCAGAATGCTAACAGAATGACCTTCCAATATTGTTGAATCTTTGATGTTGAAACAATAGCCGGAACTTGGAACAAATTATCCACTAAAGGAAGAACAATGCTACTGTGTTGTTGAGTCCACTGTCTTCGTATGTGCTACATCACCACGAACACATGGTGGGTTGTTTTCAAAATGTGCCTACACAAGAAACATATTGATGGATCCAGAGTGTGGTTGGAGAATTTTTTTTGAATATTTTCTGCAGTATTTAGCTTGTTCAAGTTAATCAGCCATGCTGGTAGATGTTTTTCCAAGGGGGATCTATAGCTACTTTTCCTATTCTGTCTAGCTTCCCTCCCACAAGCCTTCGACCTATGAATGCTTCTAGCCACCTTAGCCCATGTTGTCTCCAGCGTCTCCCGCATGCGCCACAACCTTTTTTTTTTCTAAGGGTTATGTTCCTCTTTACATGCCACCTATACCCAGGCCTCCTTGATTTATGTCTTTGTAGGCCTGATCCCAATTCACCATATTTTGACCCCTCTTAGAGTCTTCTTGTTTGCACAAGAAATCTCGCATGTACTTTTCAATGATTCCAACAACCTTTTTCGGCATTCTGAAAGTCGACATGAAATAAGTTGGTAGAGCTTCTAAAACAATTTTTAGCAAGAGAAGTCTTCTACCTCTTGAGAGATAATTTCTTTTCCATCTTGCTATTATTTTGTTAATGGTTTGTATTCCTGGTTCTCAGAAACCAATTCTATTTGGGTTTCCTCCTAATGAAAATCCTAAATATGTTAACGACCAATTATTCTTATTTATTGCCAATCTCGTTAAGAAGCAAAAAGCATGTAAGGAATTCGTCATCACTTTTATTTCCTCCCTCGTGTTCTACATAAAGACTAAACAATCATCTGCAAATAGGAGGTGTGTGAGTTGAATTTTCTCTCTCCCTACTGTTATACCTTCCAGCCGTCTCTCCATTACTGCTTTCTCAAGAATTCTGGTAAGTGTGTCTATTGCTATTGTGTACAAGAAAAGGGAAAGAAGGTCTCCCTGCCGCAAGAGGTATCCATTGAACTTCCCTCTAGGTTTCCCATTAATAAAGACTGAGTAATTGACTTTCTTCAAGCAAGCTTTCATCCACTTTCGCCATTGATCTCCAAAGCCTTTTTGTTTCTAGACAAAATCCAGGAAACTCCATCTCACCGAATCATAAGCTTTAGCAAAGTCCACCTTCAGCAATAGTTCCATGGTATGAAAATTAGTCGAAGTTCGTCGAAATTAGCCGAATTAATTAGGTAATTTGGACAATCGAAGCGAAGTTTGCCTGTAATTATAAAATTACAAAATTTCGTCGAAATCTTCATAAAATCGGCAAAGTTCACTAAAAATCGAAGTTTTGAAGATTTTTATAGAAAAAAAAAATTGTGCAAAAGCCGTGAAAAAGAGCATTTTTAATGAAAGAATTTATGTAGTCTACAAAGATTCTTCAGTAAAATTATATTGATTGTAGAAAAAAATCATTTTCTATAAATGAAAAAGATTTAAGGTGAGATATGTATAACTGGCGAGTAGCTATCAAAGAGAAAAAAAAACAAACTATAAATTGGAAGAAGAGACAATAGAGAGAAGAGTGATAAGAGAAAAATAAACTAAAAGCCTAAGATGAGAGACATTGAGAGAAGAAAGAGAAAGGAAAACCAAGGTTTATGTTTGCAAGACTATTGGGGTTTAACAATAAATTTTTCTTTGTTTTTTTTTTTCTTTTCTCTAACAATTTTAAGTTAACACGTGCGATTTTGATAAAACAATGTTAATGTTAAATTACATGTTCGAAACAGTTATATCTAAAATATATTTATTATGTTTGTTTTTGATATTTTTAATAGAAATTGTTCATATTTTAGCATTTACATAGTATTTTTTTGAATTTTTCTAAATTGGTAAATTTTTACAAAAATTCTTTTGAATTTCTCGAACTCTTCGAATTAATTCTAATTTTCAAAGGTCGAAGTTTGGGACGAAGTCGAATATTCATTCCTTGAATTGTTCTTTGTTGTTAACCCTGGAGTCTTCCATTGCTTCATTCGCGATCAATATGGCATTTGTTATTTGTTTGTCTTTAATGGAAGCCATTTGATGTTCGCTTACTATTTTAAGAAGAACTACTCGGAGCCTGTGATTTTATAGATACTTTTAGTGAGGCTTATTGGACGGTGGTTCTCCACCCGCATGGAGTTGTTCTTCTTTGGTGTGAGGCATATATATATATATATATATATGTCTCATTCACCTTCTTGTTTACAATGACATCTCTATAAAATTCTTTCTAATAGGCTATGATATCCTGTTTGACTGTTTCCCATGTTTGTTGGAAGAAAGTCATATTGAACCCATCTGAACCAGAGGCCTTTCTTCCATCACAACTGAAAATTGCCTCTCTGATCTCCTCTTCTTCGAACTCTCTTTCTAACCATTTGCTGTCTTGTCTTCCAATTTTGTAATTGTGGGTCTTGACTTTCTTAGAGAGAGGACCTTGGAAAGTATTTAGAGTTGACGTCTCCTTATTTTGTCATTTCATCTTGGCTCTTTATCTGCACTTTCTTTCCTGTCTACACTTCAACAAGTAGATCTCCTCGATCAACCTCTTCCTTTTATCCAATACGTCAGGATTGTCTTTTGTCTCCAATTTTTTGTCCAACGACGTGAGAGTAGCCATTAACGCTGATTTCTTGGCACTACCATCTGCATCCTGTCCCTTATTCCAAGTTCTTAGTTTTCCTCTAAGGTTCTAAAGCTTTAACATGATCTTATACCCTTCCCACCCTTGACTTTGATTAGCCTCCTATTCCGGTTGCACCATTTCTTTAGATTTTGGTTGTCGAAGCCAAACATTTTCGCATCGGAAGGGTGCAAGTCCTCATTTAGTTCCCTCTGTGTCCAAAAGAACAACCAATGGTCCAAGGTTAATCATTGAAGGCCCCAAGTTCTTTGGTGGCTGAATTTGTCTCCCTATGCTTCATTGCACAGGAATATGTCAAGTTTTGACATTGCTGCGACGTTATAGTCGTTGCTCCATGCGTAAAGCATGTTCTTGTGGTCTAGTTCATGTCCTAAATCCAATCATCAAACTTCCTCACAGTCCCAGTTGTTTGATTGTTGTTCCCATATTTATGACCATGTTGAAATCTCCTTCCACACGCTATGGTCCCTAGATGATAGCTGAAATAGTTGCTAACTCAATCAGGCATTCGTCCTTGCTGTTTGCATTACAAGGCTTGTATACACTTGTTGTGAACCACTACCCTAGATCATCACCTCCACTGATTTTAATAGTCAGGGAGTAAGTTCCTTCCCATTTTGCTTCAACCACTGTATTCCGCGCATCCTACATTGTGAGAATTTTTCCTATTGTTCCTTTCGCGGAGATCGTCGCCCAGTCCACGAATCTTGGTTTATAAAGGTCTGCAATCAAATCTTGATCAATTATGGTCTTTTTCGTTTCTTGGATAACAATCAAGTCCACTTTCGCTGTGGTTATAATCTTTCTTATTAGTCTTTGCTTGTTCCCTAACCTGCAACCTCAGATGTTCCAACCTAGAATCTTCATAAGATGATACGATCCCCATTAGCTTCAACCAGATATTACTGCACTACGATCAAATGTGTATTGATCGAGAACAAAAAAATCTTTGACTCTTTCATACTCCAAGTCTTGGATAGTCTTGATTATCTCGTTGTTGCTGTGTTGGCTCATTATCTGTTCCTCCCCCTCTGAGATATCTATATTCTGAACCAGTTTCTTCTTCCTTTGGGGTTTCTTTCTTCCTTTCCTGACCTGTGGAGTAAAGGGGACATAGCTTGATCTGGAAGCATCGGACCCGCTAGAATAGTGAGAGAGAAGGGAGGCATAGTAATGGGTATGTACTTGGTTGTGAGCTCCTTCCCGGTGCTCTATTCCGCTTGACGGCCCCATGTCTGCCTCAGTGGAATCTACGTCTATGGGCTGCGTCTCTGGTAGCCTCTCTGATGTTGACTGGGTCAGATAGTCTTGATAATTCGAGGTTGTATCCAGATTCGAGCCACCATCCTCCACCTAAGCTTTCCAACAAGCAAGGGCCCCTTGCCTATTTTGTTCACTCCCTTTTTTGCCCATGGTACACATTGAGTTTAGGCCAATCCTTGGCCCGCTCGCTTCCTTAGCCCACTTCCTTTTTAGGCCCTCTTATTGTATGGCCCATATCATGCATGTCGTCTATGGGCCCTCCCAAGCATTCTTCTCTTTCCGGGCTTCGATCATCAAGTTCGTTGGGCTTTTCGTGGTATGGTATTTTAATCCAATCCCCGTAGCCCGCCTCTATATGTTATTCAAATCTGGCCCAGCCCAATTTGGCAATGCTTCTCTCACAATAGTTAGTGAGCCCACCACTGCAACTTGCCACCCTGTCAGAGGCAATTGGCCCGCCTCCACTGTTGGTTCTGACTAGCCCCCCTGCTCTGCTGTTTGACAATCGTCCTTGCACTGTCACCCTTGCCTCGTTGTCTTCGGACAATGCGTCATCATTGTTGCTACTCAGGATTTCGACTTCAAAGATTCTCTGGTCGTTGAATCTCCATGCATCGATGTTCGTAAGCCCCTCTAGGCGATTTCTGGTGAACTATTCGAGGAGTTGCATCTGGAGTTCCTTAATTTTCAAGCCCCAATTTCGTTTTAGCTGTACTAGCTTCAGCTCGTGCCTGTGTCATCATAGATTTCAAATTCTTTTGGGAGAATGCCTGATTCGTGCCCTCTCAACCTCAGAAAGCTATCTCCATCGATGTGTTAGAACTGGTGATGTGTGCGATGTTGAGCAGACCTCCACAAGCCTCTCCAATTTTTCTAGAAGTTTGGATGTTCCAGTTTTTCAGCTGGATGCCTTCAATCCCCGTCCGTCTATTTCGAAAGGCAACCTTTATGCCTGTTATGGCCAACTCTCAATCCATTCCTCAATATAGAAGCCTCATAAAAGGGTTTGATACCTTTCAGCTTGGAGGGTTTTGATATCTTCTTCTTCATGGCAATATATCAGTTCTCTTGCCACGTCCAGTCTCTGAATGTGGATGTCTTGTTTCAACATCTGTCGAACTGAATGTTCCACTATACTCTGTAGTGTTTCATCCGAGGTTTTTATGATAAGGAACTTTTTCGCCTAACAATCCCGTTGTTTCTCCCCTTCGATCCCTTGCCTTCTTGCCTCGACGTTGTGGTTTCTCCTTAGCCGTCAGTTTCCTTCTATCTCTTTCCTCCATGCACCTTGTTTCTACTCTCCTTAGTTTCCTTCATCTACCTTTTCGATTGTCTTGGTTGTTGCACTCTTCCTTTACTTGCCATTTTGCCTTGTCTGTCCACCACCTCCTGGACTATCATGACCAGAGCTTCCAGAGGTTTCTTTAGGCCTTCGTCGTGCGCTCCTCTAGTATGACAATGCTCTAGTGTTGTCAGTTCACCATCTTTGTCAGTTTAACGTACTTGTCCTTCTTGTTAACCAGAATCTCCATGATGATGTTGAAACCTACTCCACAGAACACCCCTGTTTGTTGTTGCTGTCGTTATTGTTCAGTGTCTACTCCACCCTTCTCTTAAGCCAAATAATTGTCTCTCTGTTCACGAATATATGGTAATGGCACGTTTGTGTCACTTCCTGTATTATTGTCTCTTGGCTATCGTTCGTGTAGCAAATCGAAAAATATTTATATCTTGTTGGGAATGACAGGTATTGCCATTCCCCATTCGTTGATCTTATCACTTGGCATTTACTACATTGACTGACCCTTGTTTTAGTTGAGCGTTTTTTCTCCTTTTGGTAACTGGTTACCAACGTTCCTGGTTGTCGTTTGTCTTGTTCATATTTACTATTTCGTTTCCTTTGTTTGACCAGCGTCCACTCGTCGTCTTCTACAGTTGTCTTATATTGTAGAAGAACATTCTTCCATGTTCCTTCTGTTACATACCTGACGTGGTTGATTGTCTTCATGGGGAAATGATCATAGCCTCGATTTTCAGTCTTGAGATTTTCAGGTGTTGGTTTGGTTCGTTTCCTTTCGTCATAATTGGCTCTATCGCTTCTTCCAGACCTGTTCCTAGTCCTTCCTCCCTTTGCCTCCTTCCACGTTCTGTTCATTACCGTCATTCGTCTCCCTATGCACTAGTCTCCGTTCTTCTTTCTCTATACTTCGTTCATCATTATCCATCTGTCATTTTCTGTCCCTTGCCCAAGTAGCATCTTCAATCGGTGCTATTTACCTTTATGTATTACATGGTTATCTAAGATGGATTCAGGCCGTGGAGAGATCCTTGTAGTGTCGATAACAAGTGGTAGCTGTGGAGAAGGAGTTGTTATGAGCCCAAATGCTGGCATAGTAAACTTACATGCAAAACATTAAGGATTTGTGAACCAAGAGGCAATACTAAGTTATATGCAACTGGTCTTATCTTTGCAAGGACTTGATATGGACCAAAAAATCATGTAGCTAGTTTTTGAGGTCCATGAGAGGCTATTGACTTTTGCCAATATGGTTGAAGTTTCTAATAAACAGTCACCCACATTGAAAGAGATTTCCTGCCAATGTTGATTTGCTTGGCACTTCATTCAATTATGCACCGCTAGATATTTTGATGTAGCTCCTTCAACATTGAGTCACAGTCGTGAAGATAATCATCCACTGCCTAAACTCGTATAGTGACCGGAGGACAACAAACTTGGTGGTGGTGTACCATTTACAACTTCAAAAGGTGACATCTTAGTTGATGAGTGGACTATTGTATTGTGGCTATATTCTGCCCAAGGAATCCATTTGGGCCATTTTTGTGGTTGTTCTCCTACAAAACAGCACAAGTATTGTTCCAAGGTGCAGTTCATGCAAAGCTTGATACCATGCTGCTGAAACAGAGTTGGCCAAAAAGAGCTTATCTATCATTGATAATTGAGGAAGGCACTCCATGAAGTCGAACCACATTATCGATAAAGACCTTAGCTATTGTAAGTGCAACATATGGGTGCTTTAAGGACACAAACTGTGCATGCTCAATCCACAACTACCATGATCACAATATAGCCATTGGAAGAAGTTAAGCTTTCCACGAAGTTCATGGAAACATCAGTTTAGATTTTTTTTTTTTTTTTTTTGGTTTTTTTTGGTTTGTTTTTTGAATCTCTAATAGCTGCAACATACCGACAGAACTCATGCTGTTTGTCTTATATTGTTGGCACAACTAACAATCACACAGGATTTCCTTGATCGTGTGATGCATGTTTGGCTAAGCGAAATTCGTCTTGCTTCAACAGGTTTTTTGTGACATTCAACATGACCACCTATTGGTGAGGAATGATAGTCTGAAACAATCAAAGGAATCAAGCTTGACGTAGGACTTAAAAAACCTTGTTTTGTTTAAACCACATGCCCACCTATTGGTGAGGAATGATAATCTGAAACAATCAAAGGAATCAAGCTTGACGTAGGACTTAAAAAACCTTGTTTTGTTTAAACCACATGCCATCTGTTTGAAGTACTTGGTGGTCACTGTGTTCAAAACCTTTCACCAAATAGTTGTTGTATAGTTTGGACCATCAATCTGCTTGTTGCATGGAAATTGCCAAAAAATTGATTTTAGCTACAAGAGATAAGGAATCAGCTCCTTCATTGTCAATGACTCTTTTGTACTCAATCTTGTAATTATAACTAATAACTTTTGACGACCATTGTCTCTTGAACTTTTTAGAATCTAAATAGCCTAGCAAGTACGTATTGAAAAAATGGACGGAGACGGACGAAGATTTCGAACTGAGAGTATCTGGAAAGATACTCTGGGTGATTACAGAAGGACTCTCATTGGAATGGAGATTGACAAGGGAGTTAGATCAAAGGAGGATGAATGGACAAAGGTGAGATGAAGAGGGCATGGTCGCAACTACAGAGAAGAAGGAGGGAAGAGTGGAAATGGAAAGATAGAGAATGGTGGCCAGCAAGTATGGAAACCATACATTTTCGACTCAAGATTCAAGACTTTCAAAATCGAGAGGTCCACACTAGGAGATGAAGTTACCATACAAGAAAGGACCAGAACATCCACATACGTGTTATCTATGAGTAAATGCGATCTGGAATGGTTGTCCACCGAGGCGTTATTGCGAAAAAGGCGTTGAGAAATTGAGAGTTTAAGAAATCTAGAAGAAGAGATAAATACACCCTATTTATTGAGACTTACTCCAATACAAGGGGTAGCTTTATGAAGTTACTAAGTTACATAGGGGGACTTTTCAGAACATTTACATCCCAGAAGATATCGAGCTAGATACGTGGAATAAGTTTACCCAAGCACTAGATGACATGGTGCAAAAAGGCAGAAGGAACAGTCGCCTAGTGAAGACAAGTTCCCACATGTTTCAAGCTCGCTCAGTCAAACCACAAGAGTCGGTAAATATAGAAGAGAAGATAAGAGACAAGGAAGGCCCTAGGAATATCGAAGCGATATTGAGATGAGAAAGCCTATACGACAAAAACCAGACATCCGGTCTGGGAAATTCAAAGTCATAAGGCTCTCAGATAGTTATAGTTGGAAAGAAGTGGAGGAGGAACTATTTGAGGTTTTGGGAAGAGATCCGCATTTGACGGTGATCGATGTTGCCAGAGCGCTGCTACATGGATGGAACGGAGAGGAAACGCGCCGACTTTGGGCCCCCCCCCCGGGCCACAGTTCAGGACTGAAGTCCTCATAGAGGATTAGAATGACTTCGAGCTGTGAGAACAACGAAAAATCGCGTGCAGAGATAGCTAGATCGACATTGAAGGTATACTAGCAGAGAAATGGGGGCTACCTTTCATCGAGCAAATAGCAGAGGAGTGTGGAGGGCTTCTGGATATAGCAGAAGATACCCTCAGGAACAAAGCAAAGGAACTAGCCTTCCTTAAAGTGACGGGTCTTCATTCTGGGTTCCTACTAGCGGAATTAGAGATTTACGGTGATGACGGAGTCACTGAGCTACGGCTGCATGACCTTCAAAGGAAGTGATGCCGTGAGGTGGAAGAAGATAGAGAAAGTGATAGGAAGAGGGCGAAGAAGGAAGAGAGAGCACGGAAAATGAAGAAGAGAGATGGGCCGCCGAGGAAGGTGGAGCGACGACAGTCGGAGAAGGTGAAGAAGTCGGAGAAGGAGGGTGATGACGATGTGACAGCTCAAAAAGCGATACATCATCATCGCACTACGAAAGTCAGACAAAACAGGGTAGTAGGTGAGGTACGACACCGATCTAGCACGATAAGGGAGCAGTCTCAGAGTAGGAATGACCTGCAAAGGAGGAGTGAGAAGGACACAGACCATAACGGGGCACTAGATTTTTCACACCGGGTAGAGGATCTAGATCCCGAGTTGGAGTAGCATGAACAAATAGAGCAGGCTCATGGGCCTGGAGACGGTGGGCCTGGGCTGATGGATCAGAAACAGCAGGAAGAAGTGGGGCCTGGTAAGGAGGGGCAAATACTCAGAGAAGAAAAAAGCCTGAGGAGGACTTCAAAAAGGCTGGATCTCAAAACGTGCACTAGAAAGCAAGACAATAAGGAAAGGAATATGTCCTAGAAACTCCATTTTCCACTCTGAAGTGGCCAAACAGGGCGATAGAAGAGGAAGGCACAGGCCTGGAAACGATAAGCACGGGTGATAGGCCCTGGAACCCAAAGGTACGCTTTATTATCCGTTTTCCTTCACCAACTAACGATGCAAGTGTCTACAGACTTTCTCCACGGAGGTATGACAAGGAAGAAGAGTGGAACAGAGTGCTAGAAGCCGACAAACACTCAAACAACAATGAACGAGACAATAGCAAATCGGAGGAGAATGAGGATTCAGGAGTGGCCAGAGTGGCTCGATTTTTGAAGAAGATAGACATAAAGCTATTTCAGCTAGAAGATTCGGAGTAATGGGTTAGGCAGGCTTTGGGCTCAGAGTTTCCAATGAGGATATTTTCCTGGAATATCAGGGGCTTTGGCCCCCGACAAAAATGCAGTACGATCAGACGTGCGGTCTGAGTAGCTTTCCCCCAGATAGTCACCTTCCAGGAGACCAAACAAATAAACATTTCCCTAGAGATGATGGGCCTAGTGTGGAAAAAGAGGTTTTGCAATTGGACCACTGTCCTTGCGGATGGCACGGCAGGGGGAATCCTGGTAGCTTGGGACAGCCTGCAGATCACAATCATTGATCAGTTCATTGGCTGTTATTCTCTCTCGATTCAAATTCTTCATCCAAGCAATACTAGTTGGTGGTTCACTTCTGTGTACGGTCCCTGCTCACCTAAAGACAAAGACTTCTTTTGGGATGAGTTGGCGGCTCTCTCTTCAATTCTCTAGGGGTCGTGGTGTATAGGAGGGGATTTCAATGCTATCAGGTGCATAGAGGAGAAGACCCACTGTTCATCTTCGTCGTATGACATGAAACAGTTTGATGACCAAATCAATGAGTTGCACTTGAGGGACATTGAGCTTCAGAATGCAAGGTTCACTTGGTCCAATAATCATGATCAACCAACTCTTTCAAGATTGGATCGCTTCCTCGTAAATTCAGACTGGGATAACCTATTCCCAAACAACCGACATACTACCCTCCAACGAAGTACTTCAGATCATTGGCCAATTCAATTGGATACTCAATTGTGGCGGTGGGGGCTAGCTCCTTTCAGATTCGAGCATTGTTGGATGGATAGGAAGGAGTTCGGAAATAACATGAAGGAATGGTGGAACAAGCCGTCTCACGGAAAATGGAAAGGATTTAGATTCATGCAGAAACTCAAACAACTAAAGATAGATTTAAAAACATGGAGTAGGAACTTTCGGGATGCAGATGATCGTGCGAAGAGAGAGCTGTCCTTAAAAATTTAGGAGCTAGATCGTAGAGCAAAATAGGGCATTACCACACAGGGGGATACAGAGCTGAGAGCCAGAACCTTGCAGGAGATGAATAATATTGAAAACAGAATTGATAGGAAGGCCAGACAGAAAGCTCGCATTAAGTGGGCCAAGGAGGGTGACACCAATTCGAGATTCTTTCATAGGCTGCTATCAATTCGGAGAGAAAGGCTTTCATATCCAAAATCAAAGGTGCAGATGGAGTCTCGATTGAGGTGGAGAGAAATATACAGTAGCACATAGTTTCATATTTCACGAATTTATACTCTGACGACAAAGGTCCAAAATGGGCGATTGATGGAATATATTGGAACCCCATAACAGAAGAGCAGAAGGATTGGCTTGAGAGGCCGTCCGTTCATGGAAGAGGAGGTGAAGGAGGTGGTTTTTAGTTGTTAAGGAGAGAAAGCACCTAGTCCAGATGGTTTCACAATGTTATTTTATCAAAAGAATTGGGACCTGTTGAAGACAGACATTATCTGAACCTTGGAAGAGTTTTATTCCTCGGGAGTTATCAATAAATGTGTAAACGAGACATACATTTAGCTGATTCCAAAGAAGACTAGCCTGGACAAGGTGGAGGAGTATAGGCCGATCAGTTTGGTAACCAGTTTATACAAAATAATTGCTCGTATCCTAGCGAGGCGCCTAAGGGAGGTGATTCATGTTACAGTAGCAGAGAACCAAATGGGATTTGTGAAATAGCAACATATTTTCGATGTTATCCTGACGGCAAACGACGCGGTAGAGGACTATAGAGTTAGGAAAAAAGAAGGCTTGGTGGTGAAAATTGACTTCTCTAAGGCTTACGATTTAGTTAGATGGAATTACCTACTCTATGTTCTAAAGAGGAAAGGATTTGGAGAGAGATGGCGTAGATGGATAACCGAATGCATTTCCAAAGTTTTTTATTCTATATTCATGAATGGTCAGCCAAAGGGGAAGATCACAACCTCAAGAGGTCTTAGACAAGGTGACCCTCTCTCCCCCTTCTTGTACATTTTAGTAGCTGATGGCCTACATGGCATTCTGCAGAGGGCAAGGCAGTTCGGGCTTCAAGGTTTCGAGGTAGGAGGCCAAAAGATCTTTCTCTCTCACCTCTTCTACGCTGATGACGCTCTATTCTTCCTCAATAATGATCCTAAAAGTTGGGAGTTGCTCCTACTGGCCTTAAAAAGTTTTTTCTTTAGTTTCTGGGCTGAAGATAAATTTTCTCGAAAGCCAAGTAGCTGGTGTCAATATTAAGGAGGAAGAGATGAATCTAGCTAATAAGATATTCGACATTCACGTGTCCAAATGGCCTATGAAATATCTTGGTCTTCCGTTGGGAGGAAATCCTAGAAGAATCTCTTTTTAGGATCCGGTGATACAAACTGTCAAGAGGAGAATTGAAGGGTGGAGATGTAGCTATTTATCCAGGGGTGGCTGCCTCCTATTAATTAAAGCTGTTTTAGAGGCTCTTCTGACTTATTATATGTCAGTCTTCCAGATGCCAATTGCAGTTCAAAAGGAGTTGGAAAAGGGTATTAGAAGATTCTTTTGGAAGGCCGAAGGGGTTGAGAAGGCTTACATGCTTGTCAAGTGGCAGTAGGTTTGCAGGTCCAAGGAAGAAGGGGGTCTGAGAGTTGCTCAGTTAAAAACCAAAAATGATGCACTAGCTGCCAAATGGCTTTGGAAGTTTTCTAAGACCCAAGACTAGTTGTGCAGCAAGATAATTGCAAGTATCCATGGGAGATCTCAAAACAACATGATGGCAGGTTTGAATGCTACGGTCTCGAATAGAGCCCCCTAGAAATTCATCCAGTCTCTGTATCCAAAGTTCGCTCCTCACATCCAATGGAAAATTGGAGATGGAAAGTGCGTCAAATTCTGGGAGGATGCATGGTGCACACCGACCACTTTTAAAGAGGATTTTCCCCGGTTGCATAGGATCGTTCAAGAACCGGAGGCCACCTTGTCTCAATGCGGGCGGGGGGGGGGGGGGGGGGGGGGGGGAAAGGAAAAGAAAGGGGGGGGGGGAGTGGGGTCTGGGGGGGAACATAAAGGGGGGGGGGGGGGGGGGGTTGTTCATCATGTT
>JAJIYU010004115.1:0-25090 GCA_030144865.1 Tinospora cordifolia | reverse complement strand
ATTTGTATTTTTCTATGTACATATTCTCCTAATATGTAATATTGACATTTATTATGTTAAATACACCTTATTTACTCACATATTAGTCAATATGTGTATTTTTATTTATTTATTTTACTAAACCTTAATTTTTTTTCATTTAACTATCAAATTAAGGTTTTATTTGTTAGATTTTCACTATAACTATAATTTATTTTATTTTTCACGTGTTATCCCACAATTTGCACCCAAAAGAATTTTAAAATTAATTTGTTTAATTATTTGACAAAATTCTGGGGTATTACAATATTGAGGTCCCATGCACGAAATAAACAAGGATTGCATGAACAAAATGTGATTTTTGGGAATTTTGTGACTACTGTGGTAGTACACTATTCACTATTGCATTATCGCAGTAACACTCCACAATATCATGGCAATGATGATGATTTTTTCCCCAGAACACAGACTACCATAGTAGCCTACCGCAGTAGTGCAACGGAGGAACAAACCACTGTGATACACTATTGGGATCATTACAAGTGTATAGGATCGCAAAAGTAATACACAATGAAATACCAGATATCGTCTTCTACGAGCAGTTTATGGTTATAATCTCGAGTCCATATCTAACTTTTAGTATTAATTTTATTAAGGTGTCAAATCGATGTTTTAATAATCTAAACTAAAATTAAACTAAAAGTAAACAATTGTTGATTTTAAAATTATATTAATTAAGATTCTAAGATAGTAAAATATCGTGTATTCACCTTTAATATTTATTTCAATTAATGTAAATTTTATTCTTGTAGTTATAGTACTAGTAATCAAACCCTCTCCTGAGGCGCTTTTATCCTATCAGTTAAATTGCCTAATACGCTCTCCCGAGGCATATAGTCAATAAACTAATGCATTAAACATAGAAATTATATGCAACCTCCAACTAAATCAACAACTTCCCAATCAATTGACTCAGATAGGTCTATACTATGATTATCCAATTGTTAAACCTCTCTCCAAAGTTAGTTTAATAATCTGAGATCAGTTTGTAGGTGGTTAATTAATAAAAAGCATTATGCATGCAGAATATAATCAATACCTCAAAAAATAGATTAATCAAAATAAAAATCAAATGTTCCTATAATCTAAATTATATCCTAGAAATTAAAATACTTATCCAGACATATTTGAGAGAGTATCAAATAAAGAATTGAATAAAGTAAAGATCATACTTGACTAGACTTTGATCTTGTTCTTCAGTTCTTGTTTTTCTCTTTTGGTCTTGTCTGTTCTGCTCTGTGACCGTCAATAGCAACTCAAATTATCACAGACTATTTATAATGTTGCAATAAAAACTCATATAAAAACCTAATTGTGCACTAATACGAACACCACTAATTGCAAGACTGCGGTCCCAAGACTACAGTCTTGTCGTCTATTCCAAAAACCCAAAAATCCAATACAATGTTGGCTAATCTTCACCCAAGACCATGATCCACCATAACAAGACTGCAGTCCTATGTCGGTTTACCAAAACAAGTCCCCTAATTGTGCTTCTCTTTTTGTTCTTGTCTTCTTCTTCTTCCACTTTGCCATTGATTTTCCTTTAATTACATCTTCTGCCATTGTGAATTGCACACAACATTTGGTTCCAAATATTGTTCCAGTTGAGCCCATGGTTTTTGGCTTCTAATTATCGATTTTTCCATTCTCTTTTGATGGTTGAGCCATCCTTTTATTTGTTTATTTACAATTTTTCCATTTGCAATGTTCCAATTCATTTTGGCTTGACTGATTGGGCTTTGCACTTGAATGGGCCTTGACTAAATGTTTGATGATTGGACCGAGTTTTGTTTTGGATTGGGTCGGACATCATTTTGTCTTTCCATCTTATTTATATCTGTTTCCAATTATTCTAACCTACATAAACAATAAAAGGCCTTCCTCAGGCATTAAATCACAAATATAAATGATAAAATTCATATTAAAATTCTCAAAATGCATAAATACATGCAATACTAGTGTAAATACTTGTGCACCTAATTGTAAATAAATATACCCTATTTTCTAACTAAACCCATGTAAAATATACATGAAATGTATATAATAATGTCAATATGCAATGCAACTAACAAATACCACCAAAATTAAACTATTGTTCATCCTCGAACAATGACTCAACCCTAAAACTGACACAACCATGCCATATAGAATTAAATTTTGTTTTACTTATCATTGTAACCTCAATCTTCCATTCCTCTAACTTTTGACTCATTAACACTTCCCTAGGACCATTCAGGCTGTGTAAATTTTCAGTGTATCCTCCATTCTTCCTTAACTTCACCCTCTCATTTGTTGGTATCTCAATCCTCTTGGACTTTGTAGGCGATTTATAGGCGCCATCCCACTCATAAAAAATCCTTTCCTAATAACTAAGTACATAGACCCTCTCAAGGCCCTCCTCTATCTATCCTTCTACTCAATTCAAACTATAGTCAAGATCAGTGGTCTTTTCTCTAGGTTGTAACGTGGTCTAGCTCAAGGTACAAGTATAATAGGACTTTTCATTCTAACTCAAGTGTACACTCATAACAATAATAAAAACCTATTTTGTTTGATTTTCTTAGTGTAGCTTGATCTTTTCTGTTCAATCCCTTATTGTTCTTCAATCATGCTCAGAACCATGTTTTCACAGCTTCCCCAAACTTATTTAATCGCATGCACTTCAATTTGTATCCACATGTACACTTATACAAAAGTAGGAAGCTTAACTTTCATTGATAATACTGAAAGAACAAATAAATATATAACTTTTTTTCTTTTTTTATTTTTATTAAAGTAAAATCAAAAAGTAAAAAATGAAAACTAAAAACATATGTATTTCAATGTTAGCATCGTCTCCTTCTTTCACATCATCAAAAGAGGCAGTATTATAACCATGAGTATACACAAATAAGTTTAATTGAGATATGCATAAAAGGGATAGGATGTGTCTTATATATAATGTTTAGGTTCATAATAAGAAAACAAGCTATAAGGCTCAAAATTCTAAAGTCAAAGGATTATTAATGTTTAGATATAGAAGGCAAAGGATTATTAATGTTGGGACCAACCTTTAGGCTAAAACTCAAACAAAGATGGCCTACATCATTTCCATTCTAAAGTCATTCCTAAGCAATGTTCAAGATAGATTTGATTATTTTAAGAGTCTATGAGAAATTCTCTCCACTTGTGGTTTGGTTTCCACTCCTCACTTTCCTCAATTTTGGTTTCTCAAATTACCCAAGACTAAAGAGATTTGTCAAGGTCAAATTTTGGACAAACCAAGCACACGGATTGTTTGAAAGTACCCTAATTCTTTGTCTCATTATACTAGAGAAATTTTCAATCTCATAGTCACTCAGTGAAAATTTTCAAAAATATGGCATGGATCCAGCCTAAGTGACACTAATATGCCCTATATGCTCATGTCCTAAAGTTCATATGCTCATGAATTAACTCTAAATAAATAATCCTAATATCTAAATATAATGAAAGAATTTCAATAATAACTATATATGTGATATGCCCACATATATATGCAGTTTAGAAACAATGGAATACGTAGAATATATAAATATAAAGGAAAAAAGAACCTAAAGTTGAAGAAATTGAATAAGAATTTCTTCAATATGCACTCCCCAAACTTAAACTATGCCTTGTCCTCAAGAGCACAACTTCAATTTGACACTCATAGGGAGGAAAGTACGCTCGAGTGCTCAGAAAACTTGCATGTGGCAAAAAGAAGACCAAGATTAGATAATAATTAATTATAATGCATGAAGTTTTTTTACTAAACTAAAATGCATGAAAGCCTAGGAAATTAAATTAAACCCTAACTAAATAAATGGAAATAACAAAAAAATAAAAACAGTGGGTTGCCTCCCACTAAGCGCTATGGTAACATCGTTAGCTCGATGAGAATATGGGTTAACTAAATCCCAATTTGTTGATCCTGACAAACACTTTTGCTTTAGGAAATTCTTTCTTTGGCTGCTTATATTATGGGATTAGATCTTGTGACTACTTCAAAGGAATTTTCTATGCATGAACAACATCCTGCAGTTCTTTCATAACATAGTTAGGCTTCTTATGTGCTTGTATGGCCTCCCCTTTTACGGATTCAGCATCTTTAACCTTATTATCAGGAGGTCTGGGCTTGTCAACCTCTATCTTAATGCCATCTTGTACTTGCATTCTTGCACTTCAATAAAGGGCTTCAACGAGCGATAGATGTTGAAAACAACTCAACCATCATTCATTCTCAGTGTAAGCTCTCCCCTTGCAACATCTATTGGGGCTTGACTAATAGCTAGGAATGGCCACCCAAGAATTAATGGTATCTCACCGCCTTCTTCCATATCAAGAACAACAAAGTTAGCTGGGAAGATAAACTTATCTACTTTAACAAGCACATCTTCTTCCATATCAAGAACAACAAAGTCAGCTGGGAAGATAAACTTATTTACTTTAACGAGCACAAAACAGTCAGCAAGTTGAAGAGTTATACTGGTTGGCTTGATCTCTAACAGGACCAACCTTCGATATACTAAAAGTGGCATGAGATTTATACTGGCCCCTAAGTCACAAAGAGTTTTCTCAAATATTTTAGTGCCTATACTGAACAAATAGTAAAGCTCCCTGGATCTTTCAGGTTCTAAGGTAGCTTTCTTTGTATTATAGCATTGCACTCCTTTGTCAACCACACAGTCTCATGATCTATCTACTTCTTATAAAATCTCTATGGAAAGGGTAATAGAGGAGGCTCAAGGTATTTGCCACCTTGAATAGTGATGTTGGGACGTCTAACCTCTGCCTTTAGTTTGGGCTCATCAATAGGCACCAAATCAGTTAGAAGGAATGGGTAACAGAACAAGCCTTTAGAATGTGTAGGCTCATCAAGTAACATGGTGAAGCTAGAGGGAATGGGTTGGCTCTAGGTCTCTCTCTGGCTTCTTATAAAGATGGCATGGCAACTTTCTTTATGATTTACCTGAGTGCCACTAGGAAAAGAGCTTCACTGCTGATTGGAAATTGCTTGGGCTATCTGTCCCATCTGAGTCTCAAGGTTCTTGACTGTAGCATTCATGTTCCGAACTTGAACTTCTAACCCTAAAACTCTATTGTTATTCTAATCTATCCTTTCAATCAATTCTTTAAATAATCGGGCCTGCATATTTTTATCTCATCCAATTTGTCCTCTATAGATGGTTTCTTTTCAAACAGGCTCTACTAGACATTTATGTTATGTGCATAAGAATGGTTTTCATGCTGACAGATTCTCGAATGATAATATTGAGGAGTATTGTACCCTTGTTGCTGACCTTGATAATTATTGAACCAGTTTATCGCATTCAACTACTCTATAGAGGTTTCATGAGTAAAGGATGCCTTACGAGCTTCAGCTATGGCCAAAAAAGATTGATTCCATTATTGTTGAAACTGGCCATTACCAAATTTTTCAGTCAATGCATTCATCTACTGGGTCATAGAAGCAATTTGTGCTTTTAGAGTTGTAACCTCATCAACCTCACATACTCCACCCCTTCTCATTGAGCCTTTCTTTGTGCCATATCCATAGGCGTTAGTTGGCATATCTTCAATGAGATGAGTGGCCTCTAAAGTAGACTTTCCCATCAAGGACTTACCAACTGCTAAATCAACCAAGGCTTTAGTAGGTGGTGTCAACCACTATAAAACATTTGGATCTGTAGCCAAGGAAGATAGCCATGTTGAGGACATCTTCTTAATAAGTCTTTAAATCTCTCCCAAGCTTCATAGAGAGACTCAAAATCAAACTGCCTGAATGAACTAATCTCACCCCTTAGTTGATGAACTTTTGCAGGAGTGAAATATTTTTGTAAGAATTTTTGAGCCATCTCTTCCCAAGTGGTGATGCTACTTGGTACGAGAGTCAATAGCCATGTCCTTGCCTTGTCCCTTAAATAGAAGGGAAAAAGTCTCAATCTCATTTGATCTTCAATCACACTATTTATCTTGACGATATCACAAATTTCCATGAATGAGTTCAGGTGTGCCATCGAATCTTCAGTAGCCAAACCCCCAAACTATTGTTGTTGTACCATAGTAACCAACGAGGGCTTCAACTCAAAGTTGTTGGCATTGATGGGTGTGTGAGCAATTCCAAAGTAATTATTATTGAGCAGAGGCTTGAAAAAGTCCTAGAGTGGTGCTTCACCATCGGTACCAACTACTGATGTACTACTCTCAGCCATATTAGATCTATAGCTTCGAACTTCCAACTGAAATTGCACAAGTGTTTTGAACTAGTCTGGATCACTCAACTCTATTGAGTCTATGCTCATCCAAAACCTGAAAAACCATAAGCGAAGAAATAGATCAAGTGTAGCAAGCCAATGAATAAAATAACTTAAAAGAAAATAAACTAAAATAAAGTAAAATAAAATAAATAAAAAAGATGTCTTACTTAAAATTTAACTAATTTCAATTGATTTCAAGATTATTAACACCATTCCCCTGCAACAACACTAAAAACTTGTTGGGATCACTACAAGTGTACAGGATCGCAATAGTAATGCATGGTAAAATATTAGATATTGTCCTCTGGGAACAACTTACGGTTAAAATCTCAAGTCCCAATCTAATTTTAGTATTAATTTTATTAAGGGGTGAAATTGATATTATAATAATCTAAACTAAAATTAAACTGAAAATAAACAATTGTTGATTTTAAAATTATATTAATTAAGATTTTAGGATAGTAAAATATCATGTATTCTCCTTTAATCTTTATTTCAATTAATCTAAATTTTGCTTTTGTAGGTTATAGCACTAATAATCAAAACCCTCTCTCGAGGCACTTTTATCCTATTAGCTAAATTGCCTAATACCCTCTCCCGAGGCATATAGTCAATAAACTAATGCATTAAACATAGAAATTACGTGCAACCTCCTACAGAATCAATAATCTCCCAGTCAATTGATTCAAATATGTTTATAGTCTAATTATCCAATTGTTAAACCTCTTTCCCGAGTTAGCTCAACAATCTGAGATTAGTTTATAGGTGTCCAATTACTGAAAAACATTAAACACACAAAATATAAATCAATACCTCAAAAATAGACTAATCAAAAATAAAAATTAAAGGTTCCTACAATCTAAATTACATCCCAGAAATTAAAATATTTAGCCAGACATATTTGTGAGAGTACCAAATAAAGAATTGAATAAAGTAAAGATCACACTAGACTAGACTTTTGATCTTATTCTTTAATTATTGTTCTTCTCTTTTAGTCTCCTCTATTTAGCTTTGTGGTCGTCAATAGCAACTCGAATAATGAATATGAATTATCACAGAATAATGTTGCAATAAAAACTCGTACAAAACCGTAATTGTACACTAATATGGACACCTCTAATCGCAAGATTGCAGTCTTGCCCTCTACTCTAAATACCCAAAAATCCACTACAATGTTGGCTAATCTTCAGGTAGGACCGTGGTCCACCATAAAAAGGTCGCGGGCCTGCAGTGGTTCACCAAAACCAGTCCCCTAATTGTGCTTCTCTTTTTTCTCTTGTCTTCTTCTTCTTCCACTTTGCCATTGATTTTTTCCTTTAATTACATCTTCTGCCATTGTGAATTGCGCACAACATTTGGTTCCAAATATTGTTCTAGTCGAGCCCATGGTTTTTGCTTCTATTTACCGATTTTTCCATTCTCTTTTGACAATCGAGTTATCATTTTATTTGTCTATTTATAATTTTTCCATTTGCACATGCTCACAATTCATTAGGGCTTGACTAATTGGGCTTTGCACTTGAATGGGCCTTAACTAAATGTTTGATGATTGGATCGGGTTTTCTTTTGGATTGGGTCGGACATCATTTTGTCTTTCCATCTTATGTATGTCTATTCCCAATTTTTCTAACCTACACAAACATTAAAAGACCTTCCTCGGGCATTAAATCACAAATACAAATGATAAAAATCATATTGAAATTCTCACAATGCATAAATACATGCAATACTAATGTAAATTCTCATGCACCTAATTATAAATAAATATATCATATTTTCTACCTAAACCTATGCAAAATCTATAATATATATATATATATATATATATAATGTTAGTATGCAGTGAAAATAACATACACTACTGCGGTAGTGCGATTAGGGTACTCTGGTTACCTAGGTAACACATCTGACAACATATTCGTTTTTTAAAGTAGTGTGGCTACCGTGGTAATGCGTCGGCTTCTTCTCTTTAACCCCACATATACACCATGACTAAGAAATCATTACATTATGATTTGACCACATTAATAATGCTTGAAACTCAAATAATATTTGTGTTAAATCTTAAAGGTTGAAGATCCAAAGCTAACACAACTACAAGCAAGGGCCCAAGGGAACTTATTAGACAGGTAGAAGTAATTACCTTGCTCCCTAGTATTGTTTAAATTTTTATGCTGAATGTGTTGTGTGTTTACATTGCCTTGAATGCCTAGAAGCATGTTAGGGTGCATTTAAATAATGATTGGATGTCATGATGGCATATGTTTACATGAATGTTGAATAGCATGATCGATTTATCCATGCTTGATGATTAAATGTTTTCATAACATGAGATATGCATAACATTATACTAGATATCATGAGATAATTAGCATATGTAATCTACTTATATATCTGGTGTATGTTTTATGTTGGAATGATATGCATACATGATACAATGAAACATGTGCTTGTGTAATTTCAAAAACATCAAATTAAGATTTGAACAATGTACCATCGCAGTGGTCCATGAGGAATCATTGTGGGTGTTCTCGCGATTAGAACAATGGGTTTATCCCCTTGTTCCCAATGATAAAACGATGGGTGCATCCCAAATTGATTGGTGATTGGTGTGTCCCTAGAATCCATTGGAATTTGGCAACTATTGCACTTTCCCTCTCTCTTTTTTACTTATGATGATGATGATGATGATGAGAGAACACTAGGGCTAAGCCCTTCAATCTGACTAACAATTGCTAAACAAATCAATGCTTGACACACGTAATGTATGAGAAGTGATTGCATGTTTTGTGTTTGATTTAAATAATGCTATGAATGTACTATATGTATGATCCATTGGGCTCTTGAGCTCACCCCACTTTTTCATTTCAGGTGATATTTGAGGCGGTGCTTGTTGACAAACCTCTCCTGGACATTTTACCAGCTAGTTTGCCAACCTCACAGTGGAGGTTGTTTTATGACATTTTCTTTTGATTACTTAGCATAGACTAGGCACATGGCTCATTAGATCAATTTAGATGTTGTACATTTCTTTGTGAGTTAGTTTTAGGCCACATAGGCCATGTTTTAGAAAACTCTATTTGGGAATTTTATTTTAGACATTGTCGAATTAAAGTTTGAATTTGGTGATTTAATTGTTTAGTTATCTCTTTACTTTTACATGAGATATTTTTGGTATTTCCAAGGAACTAGCAAATGTTTCATATGAGCTCTGGTGTGTCCAAAAGGTGTTAAAATGATTTGAATGTGAAAAAAGTAACGTCTCGGTTCTCGACGATCAACACGTGTATAGTTTCTAATGTAGAATAGGTGTGCTTCTCCACACATGACTCTGATGTGATAGAAATGAAAAGACTGAGAATTTGGGGGTCTTATGTAATACCCTAATTATTTCTGTATATATATATATGTGTGTGTGTGTGTGTGTGTGTGTGTGTGTGTGTGTGTGTGTGCATATGTGATTTAATTGATTAATTGGTATATAGATATGCATATATATTAATTAATACATATATGTGTGATATTTTATTTGGTATATATTAATTTGTGCATATATATATATATATGGGTATGTGTTAAATGTATAATGCAAATATTAAATATTAGATGGGTATAAATGTATATTTAGTATGTGTATTAATATGTAAATAATAATAAATAATATATGGTTATAAATATAATATGTGTGTTAATATAATATTGTATAATAAATGGTTATCATATATTATGTGTTAAAAAAATCATGTGGGTATAAATATATCATAATGTAAAATATATATATATATGGTACCAATCACTTCTATAATTTAATCACCTATAATGGTAATTTAATCACTTCTATAATTTAATCACCTATGATGGTAATTTAAGAACTTCCATATGATAATTTAATCATCTATAATATAGATATAGGTAATATAATACAGTAACTTCCATAGGTAACTATAATATATATATATATATATATATATATATATATATTTGGTGCATGGGCTTTCGGCCCATGCACCAAAGTCAAAATAATTCGGCGCATGGTCCGCGTGCTCAAATTCGTGCACGGCCTGTGTGCCTATTAAAAAAATTTAGAAAATAGACAAAAAAAACTAAAAAACCAACCGAAAAATTCCACAAAAATATCAAAAAATTCTGAAAACAAAATATGAAAAACACCCTAAAAATTCGAATCCTAAACCCTAACCGCCCTAACCAAACAAAAATGGAAGTTTGCCACATTAGGAAGGTAAAATTTTATGAAACTAGCCCTTGGAGATTCTATATAAACCCTCCTACGCTACCCATTTCATTCATCCCAGAACAAAAGTTGAAATTCTTCTTGCTCTTTTTCTGCCTCCTTTTTGGCACCCTCAGCCACTTTTCTTTTCTTGAGCTATTCTAAATAGCCTGCGAGGTAGTAGCAACGAAGTGCTACACAAATTTAGAAAGTGATCTCGAGGTAAATTTTTTTCTCTTTCTTTTGATTTATTATTTTGATTTAAATAACACTTGCTTGTGTGCTTAGTTTAATTTATACTTTTAAATTATTATATTGCTTAAGACTGAGAGAATATGCTCTGTTGTTGCGTCTTGTATGATCTTCTACATCAGAAATCGAAAAGTCACCTATCATGTTTAAGAGAGTATACTCTGTAGTTGCGTCTTGTACAATCTTTTACATCAGAAATCGAAGGTCACCTATCCTATTTGAGAATGTATGCTCTGTAGTTGCATCTCGTACGATCTTCTACATCAGAAATCAAAAATCTGTGTTTTTGTTGATTTATGATGTTATACTGTTGGTATGTTTAATAACCGTTGAAATATTTATTTATATTACTTTTATACCCAAAAATAAGATTAAATAAGATTTCAACCACATACCGGTACGAGGACGGACTTTCTGTGTTCCATGTAGAAATGAAACTGGTTGTCAAGACTGACACCAGAATTGAATGGATTTTAGGAATGATCCCACTAGAGATGGGTTTGAGTTTCAAAATTGATCTCTCTCCCTAGATCTGAAGCACAGAGGTTATCCCTGTTCGGTCTAAACTATGACTGAAATAATATATTGTTTGAATCGATTTAATCCCTGAAAGTGTTTGATATGCTTGTATTATTTGGTTGAAATAATGAATTAAATAGATGGAATGATTCACTAGTCTTTTTAGCTCACCCTCCTCATTTTTCACTTTCAGAAAATTAATTTATCAGCCCACGTGGAAGGTTATTTATTAAGAATTCTTTTGTTTATTTTATTGTAGAGCACGTGGGCTCAAGCTAAATTATTTATTTTAATTTTGAATTGATTTTTCATTGCAATAGATCATGTAGTCAAAATTTTAGAATAAATAAATAAATGATTTTATTTATGATGATGTGAAATATTTTGGTAAATAGACTTATATGCATAGGAAGTCTCTTAGAAAGAAAAAAAGAACGTAGCACGGGCTCGTCTCCTGGGCAGCCCAAGATTATTGATCAAAGAAATTAGATTGTCAGACGACATTGACAATGGGGCTCGGGAGGCGGGGTGTTTCAAAGGTGGTATCAGAGCCTAGGCTTTAGATGCTTTGGGAAATAATTAGAGAAATTGATTAGTTAGGTAAGATTATTTATTTATTTAATTTAGAAGCCCTACTTCCTGTTTTGAAAACTAAAATGATTTTGAAAAAAATTGTTTTTTCGAAAAGAAAAATATGTTTTCAGCAGTTTTGTTTGGACACAAAGATTACAAGTTAAGCTGATAGTGGGTAAGCATTGTCCCAAGTAACGCTAAACATTGAAAGGGAGATGGGTTGTCCTATTCTAGAAAGCACGGTTGCTAAGCAGACTTCGATTTCATCGTCTAATCTGGAGGTTGTCCCACCAGCTCATACAAGTAGTCAGAGTTGAAGAACACAATTATTTTCCTACAAGAAAACTAGGAGAGGGGAACTAAGGGCAATGAATTTACTATAGTTCCAAGGAGCTGCCAAGGGTGGTATCATGGAAGATTGTAGGTTCGATACAAGGACTTTTCAACTAGGAATTGAGAACCTAGGTCTAGAAAAGAGACCTTAAGTAGAGACTTGGGGTTTGCCAAGGGTGGCACAGTGAATCATGAATAAACTTAGGATATAAGTTAGAGACTGGAAACGTGTGAAAAATGAACACTTGTTTGGTCAGAGGACGAGATCGGGAGGATCCCGTATCCTTGGTTTCTATGTGGTATGGGATGCATAAGAACTCGGGGGTACAGAAGAATTCTGAACTAGGAGAATGATGAACCATGTTTGGTGAATAATCGGTGGCTTTGGACGAACTTGTTTCCAATGCTTGGCTAGTATGGGATAGTCAAGTATAGTGGGGCTTGAGAAGCCTTAGAAATCGAGACATTTGCGAAATTGATTGGGTGTAGTAAAATCTCTGGGTAAAACTCTATGTCAAAGGGCAAGGGTGGTATGGGACACACGGACCTTGAGGCATAGGCGGAAGCCTAAAATTCTACTATGCTAGCATGAATTTCTTGAATGATTGAATGCATTATGATCTTACTGCTTGTATGAAACCAAATCCTATACCCAAAAAAAAGTGACTTAGAAGAATAAATTATTAGGCAACTAAACAGATCGAGAACCTAGAGACATGAATCTAGAGTCATGATAGAACGAGCTAAACAAAAATTGCAGAAACGAATACTAAATCGATGTTAGTGTGTAGATAATGGTCAGACCAAGGAAATACGTAACAAGAGGTGCTACATCTGACGACACCAACTCTCACGAAGCACAGAACTGCATGGCTGAGGCTAGGATGGAACACATGATGAATGAAGTCACCAGAAGAGTGATGGAACAAATAGAGAAGATGTTAGGTCAAATGATACTGCAGGTGGCACCACAGCCGCAGGTGCAGGAACATATTCTGATGCAACAGCCAATGCCAACACCTGAGATTTCAGATCATCAAGAAGAACCAGAGGACCTGGAAGATAGTGAACATAGAAAGTTCTTGTTAGAACTAAAGAAACTGGGACCATTTCAATTTCATGGTATTACTGATAGCTTAACAGTTGACCATTGGTACCAAGAATTAGAAGAACACCTAGATGTGTTAAGAGTAACAGGTCCTAGTAGGGTAGCGTTGGCTACCCATCAATTTAAGGGACCAGCTAGAAGCTGGCGGCAGATGGTAAAGGCAGACCCAACCATTAATGTTAGACGAATGACTTGGGAAGAGTTTAGGCAGATATTTTACGAGAAGTTCTTCCCGAAAGCCACACTGACGAAGATGCAGGAGGACTTCATTCAGTTGAAGTAGAGAGAGATGACGATGGCCGAGTATAAGGCCAAATTTATTGGATTGGCAAAGTTTTCACCTGAATTAATCAGTGAAGAGAAGAAGAAGGTCAACCATTTCACTCAGGGTCTCAAGATTGAGATCTAAAAATTAATAAAGACAGCCTGCCCAAAGACATATAGAGAAGTCGTAGACATGACATTAACCTTAGAGCAAGAGCTGAATTTCAAGCTAAGGTTAGGGAACAAGAAGAAGAGGCCAGCAGGTGATAGAGATCACCAGGGAGATCAGAAGAAAAGTAATGTTAATCAGAACGACGGAAACAAAATGCCCCAATAACAAAACCAACCAAAACAGAAGAATAATTAAAGCTGGTCAGACGTCAAGGGCGGTGTTTCAACTGCAATCAACGAGGGCACCTATCGAAGTTTTGTCCCAGCAAAATCCAGACACAATAGCAGCAACAACCTCCAAATCGTCAAGGTGAGGAACAAAATATGCATCCTCAACAGCAACTGCCTGACAGAACAACAATCAAGGGAAAAACCAAAACCAAGGCCATGTCAGTGTATTCCCTATTGCAGACTTCCCTATTGATGACATTCTTGAAGAACAAGTTCCTCAATAGTAACCTTCACACTACGTTAGAAGAACTATTACGTTGAAATTATTTTGGAAGGGTAGGTTGATTGTAATGTTTTGAAGCCTTGATTAAATCATTTAAGAAATTGAATAAAGTAAGAATTTTGAGAAATTTATGAGATTACTAAAGTATATTTCAAAATTTCTTATCAAGATCAAAGTTCACCATGACGACATGCCAAACACCTTAGCTATGTAGTTCCTGAAACGGCAGGAGTTGTCACTAAAATTCATAGGAGAGTCATCTAAGACTAGGGATACGTGACAAAACAACATAAAGTGAACTAGTGTAAATTTCGAGGATGAAATTTATTTAAGGGGGGTAGAATATAAATCCACATCTATTCACTAAAAATCCTTAGTTATGTATAAATTTCGAGGACGAAATTTTTCTAAGGAGGGTAGGTTGTAATACCTTGAAAACTATGTATTTAATGAAATTCAAGATCAATTCAATAAAATTTAAGTGCAAAATGAAACACGCTTCATTTCGAGGCTAAATTTGGCAGGTTTCCAAAACTCTCATTTAGTAATCCTTAGGGGCCCAAAACAACTTGAAATGAAGTAAGGTGATATGAACCAACTAAAGGGACAACATATCAAAAAATTAGAACAATTGGTCAAGGTTAAGGTTTTCATTTGCTAAACGCTCTTCAGGGGGATCCAAATTAGAAAGAATTATCATTTAGGATATTTTAGGGGATCGAAATGACTTGAAATGAAACAGAATAACATGAACTAACAAAATGAATGACATATCCAAAAATTAGAACAATTGGTCGAGATTAAGGTTTTCATTTGCCAAACGCCCTTCAGGGGGCTCCAAATTAGAAAGAATTATCATTTAGGGTACTTCGGGGGATTGAAATGACTCAAAATGAAATGAAATGACATGAACTAACAAAATGAATGACATATCCGAAAATTAGAACAATTGGCCAAGATTTGAATTTTCATTTGCCTAGAAACCTCAGTGGGCTTTAAATAAAGAAAGTTTTTGAGGGAAAATCACCTTGGGCCAAACCATACCTTAAAATGTCTGTTAGGTTCATGTGATTGCAAAACTATAGCACATAAATCATATTTTTATGTAAATAAGGAGATATTAATTTTCATTTGATTTTTGTGAACTTGTGAAGTTGTGGTCACCCCTAACATGTGCAAATCACATGAGTGGAACACCATGATCATGTGCACCCTACCCTACCCTAAGCTCCGTGGGACGTGTCCATTATTTGAAACCATGAAGAATGATCCCATGTGCCATGTAGATGATCAAGTACGCCCACACCTATAGAAACCATGAAGAATGATTCCATGTGCCAAGATAAATGATCATGTATACTAAGGTTATATATAAAATGTCTATAAGTGTGTGTGTGGGCACACATGTGACAAACCTAAGATAGAAGTTTAATGAGAGTGGTTGATTTAAAGAGATATAGAAAGATTCCTTCACCTAGAAAAAATTAGAAGATAGAAACTTGCTTTATGCTCACATGTGGAGCCAAAAAGGGAGAGAATCCAAGGGAAATAAAAAAATTCCAAAGCTTTATTTTTGTGTGCTCATATTAGAAACTTATTTGATTTTATGAATCACAATATATTAGAATGTTTTTCGACTAATAGAGGATTTCCAAGAGAGATTAGAATGTATTCTAAACCTTTAATTGTGTTCACACACATAAAAGAAACAAATAAGGTTCAAAGATTTTGCTCACACTTGGATTGAAAACCTTAGTGGTCCCACTTGCCAACCATGAGCACACTTGCCTTTCTCACCCAAACCATCCCCTTATGAGTTTGGAAATATGCCCAAACGTGGTGAGCTTCCCTAGCTGCCATAGATGCCCCCCTTGTGCTCATGAACACCAATAAATACCCCATCTTGCTAACATTCATTTCATCCCAAAGCAAAGAGTTGACACTTCTCTCTTTGCTTATTTTTGCCTTCTTCTTAGCACCTCTTCTCATTCTCTTTTCTCCCTTGTGTGAGAAGTTCTTATTTCAGTATTTTAGAGAGTTGTTGAAATAGTCTTATTAGTGGTTTAGAGTTTTGAAAGTGGTGGATAAGGCGAACCTCTGCCGTATTCAACAAAAACTTGAATTAAGGTGGAGAGGATTTCTTAAACCTCTACTTTGCTATTTTAAATTTCTAGCATGTTCATGTTTATTTAAATTTTAAGTTTCAACATGTCTTATTTTAGTTTCAGCATGTATATTTTAATCACTCATGAGAGCATGTCATACTTAGAATCCATGTTTAGGATTTAATTCAATGTTTCAAACATGCGATATAATGTTTTCATGCTTTCTTGGTTGTTTAAAATTCTGATATTTACATTTTGAATTTCTTTTATGGTTATGTGATTCTTAAATATAAGAATTTGAAGATAAGAACCACGTACTGTCATAGTGACCCGTATGGGTGCTATGGGTATTCTTAACACATGCTTGGAGTGTGTGGTTGTGAGGCGCAGCTAAGGGATACTTGGTATGTGTCATCCAATGAAAAGTGACAAAGAAATGTCTTTCCACCCTAAAGAGGGGTATCTAAGTTAATAACACCAAGGGAGTAGAACCCCTTTCAGTCTTAACATCAACTACAACCAAAAAGTTGCTTGAATTACTTAATGTATGAAAGTGTTTGAATTTAGATGTGTTATTGATTTGAACTAGTAACTTAGTTGTTTAATGAATGATCTACTAGGCTATGTGCTCACCCCTTCTTTATAATTTTTAGGAAATTGACTTGAATCATGAAGGCCATGGATATTAGATTGTTTCTAAGTTTTGAAAGTTTTATTTTAAGGGCACGTTGTCCAAATTTTGAATTTAAGACTTTCGCTGAATTTTATTTAAGTTTTGAAAGTTATGTACTCAAGTTTTGATTTAAGAATGTAACTTTGAATAAATAAAGAGTTTAAAGTATTCCTTTATCTAATTGTATAGTCTTGTTGAATTGAAATTTAATACATTGTGATGTAACCATGAACGTTTTCAATAAGAGTTTAAATAAAGGAATTGAGATGCAAGTTGTGTACTTGTAAATATAACATAGGACCCAACCCACCTTGTGGCTGAGCTTAAACCTATTTCTAGGGGGTTGGGGTGTTACACTCTCCCTAGATCTGGAACACAGAGGTTATCCCCATTCAGTCTAAATTATGACTGAAATAATATATTGTTTGAATCAATTTAATCCCTAAAAGTGTTTGATATGCTTGTATTATTTGGTTGAAATAATGAATTAAATAGATGGAATGATTCACTGGGCTTTTTAGCTCACCCCCTCATTTTTCACATTTCAAAAAAATTAATTTATCAACCGACGTAGAAGGTTATTTATTAGAATTCTTTTGTTTATTTTATTATAGGGCACGTGGGCCCAAGCTAAATTATTTATTTTAGTTTTGAATTTATTTTCCACTGTAATAGATCATGTACTCAAAATTTTAGAATAAATAAATAAAGGATTTTATTTATGATGATGTGAAATATTTTTGTACATAGACTTATATGCACAAGAAGTCTCTTAGAAAGAAAAAAAGAATGTAGCACCGGCCCGTCTCCCAGGTGGCCCAAGATTATTGATCAAAGAAAATTATACCGTCAGATGATGTGGATGATGGGGCTCGGGAGGCAGGGTGTTACATCTTACAAAGTTGGTATCAAAGTGTTGGCAGTAGATGCCATGGGCGAAATAAGAGCTTAGGTGCTAGAACTAAGCTAGAGGTTTATGCAGACGCCAATGGTGGTGTCTAAATTTAATGATGGTTACTAGTTCAACGGAAGAACCACTCAGTCGAGTATTGAGACCTTAGGTCTAGGATGAAAGACCATAGGTGGAGACTTGGGTGTTGTCAATGAGATAGAGTGGATCATAAATGAAAAACCATTAAGACATATGTTAGAGACTGAAAAATGTGAATAACAAAATACTTGTTTGGTTAGGACACAAGGTCGGGACGATCTTGTATCTCTAATTTCTACATGGTATAGGACGCAAAGGAATTAGAGATATGGAGGAATTTTGGACTTGGAGATTGATAGGCCACGGTTGGTGAATGTTTGATGACTGTGGAAGAGCTTGTTGCCCTATGCTTGGCTTGTATGGGACAGACAAGTATAGTGGGATTTGGGAGGCCTTAGTCATCGAGAAATTTGCGAAATTTTTTGGTAGTAGTAAGGTTTTTGAGTGGAAGCCTATGTTACCGGGCAAGAGTGGTATGAGACACTTGAACTCAAAAACATAGGTTTAAGCTTGGAAATCTCACTATACTAGCGTGAATTGTGTGTTGATTGAATAATTATTTACATGCTTTTTGATATTATAAGTTTGAATATTATTATATGAGGCAAAAAAATACTATACCCAAAATAGAAAGGAGGACATGAAAACTCAACTTCAAACTTTGAAGCATAAACTTTTAGGCCACTGAATAAACGAGAGTTTAGAGACATGATTCGAGAGTCATGATAGCACAAATGAGATGAAAGAAGTTGTTTTGACATTAGGATCACAAACTATGAATAGAGACATGAAAGATGGCAATTATCACAAGTTGCAAAAGCATTTAGTATCCAAAATTTGAGAAAAAGCAGTTCGTATAATCCAAATTGAATCTAAATAAAGTTATGATGTTCCTTATATATATGAAATTTCTCTTCTCTGATATCATGTTGACTTGTGGGATACTAAAATGATTTTTGGCTTGTAAATAATGGAGAGAACAAGGGGTAATGCATGAGAGATGAAAATACTAATGAGTCAAGGCAAAGAGAAAATAGAGTGCCAGTAGCAATACCTACAATTGGTATAATGGTGACTACAGATACGTTAGTCGAATTTGCTCAGCAAGTGGTAGAACAAGTCATGAGAAATCTACCACAAGTTCAGAACCCACCACCGATACAGCCTCAACCACAGGCACAGCCTCAACCCCAAGTTCATCAGGTCTCGTTGCCTAACGGTCCAATAGCACCAAACCGATTGATTATGGAAGATGTAGCACAGAATAATCTACTAACGGAGTTCCAAAAGCTGCGACCCAGAACTTTTGAGGGTATGACTAATCACTTGGGAGCAGATAAGTGGTTCACTAAGATGAACAAACATTTGAATGCCTTAGGGGCAACTAGCCCCAAGAGAGTTGCATTAGGAGTGCAACAATTTGTTAGACTCGCCTATCATTAGTGGGAGATGGTTGTGAATGATCATGTTACAAATGTATCCTCTATGACATGGGAGCAGTTTAAGACTCTGTTTTATGCGAACTTTTTCTCCATGGCAATGACAAAGTAGTTACAATCGGAGTTCATTTGACTAACACAGAAGACAATGACAGTAGCCGAATATAAACAAAAATTCATTAAACTGTCTAAGTTTGTGTAATACCTCGAAAACTTGTACAAAATTTGATTAAATGAAATTAATAAAGGAGAATTGATTCTTAACAATTTTATGGAAATTTTGGTACAATTTTTAATATGTATATTTTAACTTATTAATAGCCAAAATGAGAAATGAAATTAATTGAGAAAATTTTGTAAAAATTTTGGTGTAAAAAAATTAATATATATTATGGGAAAAGGTAAGAATGAAAGGAAATAGAAAATAGAAGTAAAAGAAGGTAGGAGAAAAAAACCTGTTTTGCGCCACGCTACCATGATAGTGTAAACACTACTATGGTAATGCAGCTGAAAAATTGCTGCAAATCGTTACACCATGCGATTATCGCGATAACGATTTGGTTACTGCAGTAACGTTACCGAAAAACACATGGAAAAGAAGGAAGATGTGTGTGACTACCATGGTAACCATTTCGTTACCGCTATAGTGCAATAAAAAGTTTGAATAAAAGGAAGTTTTTGTGGACAAAAACAACCTGCAAAACCCTAATTTTACACACTTACTAATTCTCTGCATCAGGCCTTTCATCACTTGCCCCGCAATCTATTCATCCTTGGTCACACGGTCTAAACGGTATATTTAAGCCCAAAACATTTCATACTTCTACTTTGCTCACTAGGAAACCACAATCGGTTGTTGTTGCTCTTCAACATCCTCATTGGAAGATTGTCATGGATGAGGAATACATTACTCTTATTGCCAATGACACATGGACTTTAATTCCAAGATCTCCCTCTCATAATTTGATTGGATGTAAGTGGGTTTTCAAAACCAAACTAAATTTAGATAGTTCTTAGTCGTTACAAGGCCATATTAGTTGCAAAAGGTTTTCATCAAACTCTTGGACTTGATTTTGGTGAAATTTTCAATCTGGTTGTAAACCATCTACTATATGAGTTCTTTTAGGTCTTGCTACAATGTTTAAATGGCATATTAAACGACTTGATGTTAATAATGCATTTCTAAGTGGTAAAATTGATGAAAATGCTTTTATGTCTCAACTAGAAGGGTTTGTTTCTCAAATTTATCCTAATCATGCATGTAAACTTAACAGGTTCTCTATGGTTTAAAGCAGGCTTCACGGGCATGGTATGAACATCTAAAATTGAAGCTACTGGATTGGAAATTTGTGAATTTTAAAGCAGATCCTTCTTTATTCTTCTTTCCAGGGACATCTTGTTCTCTATTGTTGTAGTCTATGTTGATGATATCTTGATTACTGGCTTAGATGTGTCCCAGATTTCTTGGCTTGCATCTCAGCTTAATGTTGTTTTCAAACTCAAAGATCTTGGTGATGTTAGTTTCTTTCTTGGCTTAGAACTGACTCAGGATGTTAGTGGATTGCATATTTCTTAGTCCAAATATATTCGAGATTTAATCAATCAGTTGGGTTTTTCTTCTCTCAAACCATGTGATACACCAACAATTCTTGGGAAATAATTGACTACTTTTCATAGTCCTCCCTTTTCTAATCTTCAACTGTATAGAAAAGCTATTGGCTTTCTTCAATATTTGGCCTATACTAGACTAGATATTTATTATATCATAGGAAAACTTAGTCAGTTCATGAATTCCCTTCTGAGATGCATTGGCAAATTATTAAACGTGAATTGCGTTACTTAGTTGGTACCACTAATCATGGCTTTTATTATGCTGCATCTTCTTCTCCATCTCTTTTTGGATACACAGATGCAGATTGGGCCTGTTCCTTGGATGATAGAAAGTCTATTGGTGGCTACTATGTATTTCCGAGCTCTTGTTTGGTGTCATGGCAATCTAAGAAACAGACTATTGTTGTTTTGTCCAGTGCTGAGTCTGAGTATCGTGCACTTGCTACTGCTGTTGTTGAATTGAAATGGCTTCATTCTCTTCTCACTGAGATTTTTGTTTCACCTCCTCTCTATCCTGTTTTGTGATGTGACAACATCAGTGCCCAGGCTATTGCTTCAAATCCTATGTTTCATTCACGCACTAAACACATTAAGCTCGATCTTCATTTTGTTTGGGACATGATTCTTAATAAGGAATTTTCAATGTAGTATGTGCCTTCCAATGATTAGCTTGCAAATGGTTTCACACAAAACCTCTATCTACTTCTATGTTTTTTTATTTTTCGTAACAATCTTAGTTGTCTATTCCAACTACTCGATTGTGAGAGGGTGTTAGTTAGCAGTTAGTTAGACTGTTAGCAGTCTATTAGTAGTTGGTTTGTCTGTTAAGAGGAGTGTATCTCATACACCTATCCTGTATCCAAAACTTTGTACATATTATTTTTTGATATAAATACAACAATTCACTCTCTATTTTGATTTTGACAGCTAAGATTAAACTTCAATTTAATCGAATTCAATATGAGTGACCTTGTCTATAATGATTTTTGTTTACATTTACCTTTCAAGAACTCCAATCTAAACAAAATATACGTTAAAATACTTTGTTAGAGCTTTTTAATCTCTTTTCTCATTTCCAAAACCTTATCTTTCACAATACTTTCTCTCATTATGCATTACTAACAAAGATTCTTTAACAATAACAAATAAAATATTTAAAACGTCATATATATTTTACAAGGTTTTTCAACAAGGATTTCAAAATGGGAGGAAAAATAATGACTCTAAGGAAGTTGATGCAGATTATGAAGTTAACAAAGATGATGCTTTGCATGTTCTAAATGGATGGATTACAAGTGTTCATGCCAAAAGACTTAAATAAACATTACTTGTGCTGATTTAAGACATTTGGGCCAAACAAGGTGTTAATATGGGCTTGAATAAATTAAAAGGAGCCATAAGTATTATTAAAGTCCAAGATAGTCAAAACTAAATGAAATAAAGTGTCTTCAAATTTTATAGAGTTATTGTGACTTTTTTGTTAAGTGTCTCTTCAGTTTTCATAAGATTATTGTGACCCTTTGTTAAGTGTTTCTTCAATTCTCATAAGGTTATTGTAACTCTTTATAAGTGTCTTTTCAATAGTCAAAGGGTTATTGTCACTCTTTGTAAGTGTCTCTTCAATACTCATCTGGTTATTGTGACTCTTTGTAAGTGTCTTTTGAATTCTTAAAGGGACACCCAAGATTTGTATAAATTGACTCATTCCTCTTTGAGGAAATCATCAAATCAGTAAATTGAGTATTTCATCTAAAAATTTCATATTTGAGAAAAGCTTTCTCTTATGTTCTTCATTGAACTTTTCTAAACTTATCAAGGATTGATCAACCTTGTGGTGTTCAACACTTTGGGTTCTTGTTTCTTTGTTATTGAAGGGCTCAAGTGTATCATCAAACTTGATTTTAGCTTTCTTGGGATAAGCATACTTCCTTGAATGAGGATTCTTAAAATCTAATTTCTAGAAGGTTTGCATCAGTTGGTATCATAGCTTTGGCTCTAAGATCATGTTATATCTTTTTTGTTTTGTAAATTTCATTTCATATTTCTCTTGTTTCAATTTGTTCATCAATTTTCTTTCATTCATCATCCTCTTTCACTTTTTTTGTTCTTTGTTCCTTCTTGTTCAATTTTTTTTCTTTTCGTTACTTTTGCATACAAAAAAAATTGAAAAAAAAGTTGTTACTCAAAAAAAAATTGTGATTCTAAAAAAAAAGGTTGTTATACTACAAAAAAAAAAGATTGGCTTAAGAAAATCATAACTTCAGAAAAAAGATATTTTTTTGCTAATTGCATTTACTTATGCAAGTGAAGTAATTGCTATGAAAGTAATTATGTTCATATCAATAACTATCATTTTGACTATTGATCTTTTATCTAATTGTTATTCTATCTTTTAAGGCATTTTCCTTGAAATTCTTTCTGTCTTTTCTTTTCCATATCCTAAGTGTTGACATAAACTCTACAAGTTTGAGTTAATGCTTATTTGGGTTTGATTAGTTCCTTAGAGAGCTACAGGAAAAGCTAAAAGAAGAAAGAGTGTGAGCAATCATTTCTCCCAAAAGAAAGGAAAAAATAGTGAAAATTAGTGTGGAATACATCATTTTTCTTGAGGGAAAATACTTGAGAATGTGAGAGGTTTATTTTTACTAACATTTTTCTTGCAAGTTGTTAAAAAAAATGTCAAAAACAAATGAATGATCATCCACAAGGAAAAACCACAAGATTTTGCATCGATGATACATGCCATGCAACAACAATTTGAACGCTTAAATGTGGTGTTGGGTGATTTTAGAGATAGAATAGATAGGCAAGCTATAGAGATTCAAAATTTACAAGGATGACCTCAAGGAGATCACAATCCAAGAGGGCGTGCAAGCGTCATCTGGTACATGTTGAAGAAGATGTTGATGAAGATGAAGTCATAACTGGGGATAAAGATGATTACGAATCTGAAGTTGAGCTAGGTAGAAATAGGCACAGAGGAGTTGGGCATAGGCGGGTTTTCCAACAAAATCGCCCTAGAGGTAGAGATGGGGTAGATAGGAATTTTGGGATATTAAGATGAAGATTCTGCGTTTCCAAGGTAAGACCCAAAAGCTTATTTGGAGTGGGAGAAAAAAATTGAGTTAATTTTTTATTGTCATAATTACTCAGATGCGAAAAAGGCAAAATTAGCAGCTATTGAGTTTACAAATTATGCAATCATATGGTGGGATCAACAAGTCACAAACAGAAGGAGAAATCAAGAACCACCCATAGAAACATGGAGAGAAATGAAAGATTTAATGAGGAGTCATTATTACAGGGAGCTTTATCAAAGGCTATAAAGCCTTACGCAAGGTTTAAAGAGTGTGGAGGAATACCATAAAGATATAGAGGTGGCTATGATAAGGGCTAATGTGGAGGAAGATATGGAAGCAACAATGGCTCGATTTCTAAAAGGGCTAAACCTAGAGATAGCTGATGTCGTGGATCTTGACCATTATGTTAAGCGAGAAGACATGGTGCACATCGTGATAAAGGTAGAAAGGAGATTGAAAAACAAGTGGGCATCAAAGTTTACCTCGACTTCTAGTCTTTATTGGAGGTCAAACTGGAAGAAAGATAACAAAACTAACTCCAAGGCGACATCCAAAAGCACCATCGACACTTCTTTGAAAAACAAAGTAAATCTAATTCCTAACCCTCTAGAAATAGAGATATTAAATGTTTTAGATGTTTGGGAACTTGACATATCGCTTCACAATGTCCAAACAAAAGGGCAATGATCTTGTATGATGATGGTGAAGTGGGGACAGAAAGTGAACATGAAGATTCACTGCTTTCAGTTGAGGATGCAAGTGAAGATGACATCCAATATTCAACAAAAGGTGAATCACTTGTAACGAGACGTGTCTTGAATTCTCAAATCAAATACTTACTGCCTTATAAACAATAAGGTATGTAGTATGATTATTGATTTCGGGGAAGGGGGGGGGGGGGGGGGGGGGGGGGGGGGGGAAAAAAAGGTGAAAAAAAAAAATTAAAAAAAAAATTAAAATTTCCTGTTCAAATATCACCTAGACCTT
>JAJIYU010004114.1:0-25094 GCA_030144865.1 Tinospora cordifolia | reverse complement strand
AAATAAAGCCTAAGCATGATACTAAACATGGCATGATTATTATGCATGCATAACTTCGAACGAGAATCAAATCTAAAACTGAAAATATATTTTTGAATGCTTGAACTGAAACTATTTTGATTTCCAAAGCCAAACAAACCATGAACATGCTAGAAATTTGAATATGAAAAAGGGGTGTTAGAGAAATCACTTCCACCTTGAGATGTAGTTTCCCCCCAAAGTTTAGACAAGAGCTCCCAATGTTCAAGCACTAAGAAAATCACCCAAGAAAAATCTCCAAACCAAGAACTTCTCACACTCAAGAGGGAAAAAAATGGTGAGAAAGAGGTGCCAAGAAGAGGGCTTAGAGAACAAGAGGAAATCTCAATTCTTGTTTCTTGGGATGAGTTGAATTGTAAGCATGGGGGTTTATATAGGTTTCAAAAGTGTATAGAATGGCAATTTTGTGGTGTTCTCATTGTAAGAAACTTGCCAATTCTTCAAAATTTCGTGCCCCCAAGTATAGGAGAATAGCAAGTATATTTAGGCAATTTTTGGAATTTAGAAACCATTTTTTTGGATTTTTGGAAACATTTTTATTGATTTTATTCAGATTTTTTGTTTTTATATCAGAGCAATTGATCCAAGCCATCGGATCGTTCTCAATCACAGCGGTAGATCACAGATCGTGCGGGTTCGATCTGAGCTGTTGGATCTTCCTCGAGCGTGGCGTTCTGTTCGCGATCGATTGGAACGCATTTTTCTGGGCCATCGGATGCGCATTGATCATGGTATGTAGATCTCAATCGCGAACAAAGAATTTCGTCCGGGCCGTCGTATGATCCTCGATCACGGTGTGTTCGCGATTTCTGACTGCGCTTCTGATCTGGCCCATTGGACGTTCCTTGATTGCAGCACATTCGCGATCAACAATCACGCCTGAGCTGTGAGCCGTTGGATCTGATGGATTGAACGTGGGTCGTTGGATTTTGCTAATTCGGTGCATCCGGGCGCCGGTTTTGGTTTGTTCTCATTCGTTGATCTGGTAGATTGTTTGTGGATTGTTGGATTTCAGTGATTTGGTGCATCCGAGCGTATGGTGCAGTTTTGATCGTGACCGTGAAATCTTAGATCGTGCGGATGATGTATTTATGGCCGTTGGATGCAATTTCTAACACCAAAATCACTTTCTAAGGTTGCTATTATCCAAATTTTGCTAATTAGACACTTTCTAATTGATGAAAACTTGGTTTTATTGCACTAATCATTTTATTTTATAGACTTACTAATATTTTTCCTTTCTAATTATTTAATATTGTATTTAATATTGTCATGTGCTGTGCTCGAGGAAATCTAGCGGTCTGGATCTAATACGATTTTTGGATGATCGCGAACCGTTGATGCGATCGAGGATCATCAACGGCCCAGAATTCATGCTTCGATAAAAAACGAGAAAATAACGAAAAAAATCTAAAAAAATCTAAAAAAAATCTGAAAAAATTCCTAAAAATTCAAAAATTGTGTTTCTAAATTGATCAAACACACTTGCTATTTTCCTATACTTGGGAAGCACGAAAATTTGAATAATTTGCAAGTTTCCTACAAGGAGAACACCAAAAACTTACCATTCTATGCTATTTTGAACTCTATTTAAAGGACCCCTGGTGTTCTCATTGTTTTCCTCCCAAATCAAGGGCATACTAGTCCCTCTTGACTCTCTCTGGCCTTTTTCTTGGCAATCCCCTTAGTTCTTGAGTAATCTTAAATTGTTCTTGAGTGTTCTTGAGAGTTCTTGAGTGTTTAGAAGCTTTGGAGTAACGGAACTCTGCAGGATTTCATAAGATTTAAGGTGGAAGTGATTTTTAACTTTTACTTCTTTATTTTAATTTGAATAAATCTTGCATGTGTGATAATGTTTTGAAGTTGAATGATTGAATATATGTTTTAAATATGCATGCTTAATTTATTTGATGTGCCATGAATATACATGTTATACATGTTTAGAAATCAAGAATAATGATGCATGATATGCTTGAACTGTGGCATGAATAAATATTTGATGGTTCATGTTATGTACATGTTGCATCGATGGTTTAATCGGACATTGTGTGTTTTATCACTAAGAAAAGATTAAATAATGATTCAATCCAAGTACCGGTGCGATGATAGACTGCATAGTGTCATCGTGTGTGTTCCACCCCCGATCCGGCTTGCCAGCTTACCTTTGATGATTTTGAACTGGGTTTTCAAGAGTGATCCCACTTCATAGATATTGGGTTTGAGTTTCCAAGAGTGATTCTCTCTCCCAACGATGTGGAACACAGGGATTAAACTCTTTCGGTCCGAATGTCAACCATAAACAAGAAATTTGTTTGAATCGCCTAATATACAAAAGTTTTTGATATGCTTGGTTTGTTTGAATTGAAACAATGATTTAAATGTTTAGAAAGATCCACTGGGCTATGTGTTCACCCTTCCTTCTTTTTTTCAAGTAATTGATTTACATGAAGACCATGAATATTAGTTAGGTTCTTTTTATTTAAAAAGTTTCTAATTTTTATGTAAGGACATGTTGCCCAAGTTTTGAATCTTCCGCTATAATAGTTTTCTTCAAGATCAAATTATGTACTCAATTTTATTTAATTAATTGTTTATGAATTTCAGTTATTTCTTATACTATTGCCTTATCAAATTCTTAAATTTAAGTTATGTACTGTTAAATACAATCAAGGCATGAAATAATTGAAATAGAAAGTGATGCAAGTTGTGTACTTGTAAATGTAACACCGGCCCGACCCGCCGTTTGGTTTAGTCTACTGTCAAGAGAATGGTGGTTATGTCCAATGCTTAAAGATACGGGGGTTGGGGTGTTACAAGAAGTTTCTTGCCAAATGACCCTTCTGCCTACACACATAGCACAGTCCTTGCTTCCTCGCTTGTTCTTTTAGTTCACCTTTTTTTTTTTTGCCCCTGGTTCTAAATTTGTGGTGCCTTCCCACCACTCTTATTCCTTTTTGGGCCTCTAGGTTCTCTATTTCATTACTAGGCCTCTTATTCCTTCCTCTCAACCTTTGCTCCAGGTTGAGTTCTTGCTCTAGGATTAGAGCTCTTTCCAAGACATCCCTATATGCCTTTAAGCCCAAAGGCATAATCACTTTACGAATCACAATCTTGAGACCATGAGTAAACCTATTAGCCTTTAATCCTCACCTCCTAGATTAGTTCCTGGGAAAACTTGGCTAGCTTAGTAAATCTTTTCTCATACTCAGTAAAGGTGAGATCTCTCTGATTGAGTCTCACAAAGTCTTCCTGTAGCTTTCTTAGAGTAGCCTCTAGACATAACTTTTTGCAAAAGATCTCCTCGAACTCTTCCCAGTTCATCTTTTCAATGTTAATGTTTGTTTCATCAAATGTTCGCACTATCATGACTCTAGATTCAGTTTATAGGTTCTCAATTTGTTTAGTGGCCTAAAGGTTTTTCTTCTAGGTTCTTTTCATGCATGGGTACGGGATTTGGTCTCAAAGTAAATAAACATTAAAGCATGCATATCATACAATCATACAATCAAGCTAGCACAACAAGGTTCCAAGCTTCCCAAGCTTTTAGGTTCAAGTGTCTCATATCACTCTATCCCTTCCACTTAGGCTTTCACCCAGAATAGAGTCGCACCCAAACAATTTCACAAATTGCTCAATAACTAAGGTTCCCGAGCCCACTATGTTCCACCGTCCCATACCAGCGAGCATAGAGAAACCCATTTTGCTAGAGTCATCGATCATTCACCACACATGGTCCATCATTATCTGAGTCTAGACTTCCTCCATAACCCCAAATTCTTATGTATTCCATACTACATAGAAACCGAAAGATATAGAAGCTTCCCGATCCCGTGTCCTGATCATACAATTTTTTGTTTTCACACAAGTTTCACTCTCTAGCCTATGTCCTAAAGATTTATGTTTTTGATCCATTATACCACCCATAGCTACACCACGTTTCTACCTAGGGTCTTTCCTCTAGACCTAGGGTTCAATCTGGTTGACTTAAGATACTACCTTTGGTATCTTTTTCGACTTCTAATCAGTTTCTTACCCTAAATTGCTACCTTCTAATTTTTTTTTATTTAGAAAGTAAGGTTGTTTTTCAACTCAGAACACTCGTATAAGCTGGTGGGACAACCTCCAAATCGGATGGTAAGACCAAAGTCTACTTAGCAATTGCACTTTCTAGGGTGGGATAACCCACCTCCCTTTCAATGTTTAGCTTTACTCGGAACAAGACTTTCCCACTATTAGCTCACCTTGTAGTCTTTGTATCCAAACAAAACATTTCAAAAACATATACTTCCTTTTTTAAAACACTTTCTAAAACATTTTTCAATTTTCAAAAATAGAAGGTAGGGCATTAAAATTTCAATTCAATCCAATGTGAAACCCTAATTTGAGTTTCTAATTCTTTTCAAGCAACTAATGTTTGACTTTCTATTTCTAGCCTAATCAAGACATGTTTAGGCTTAACTTTCTATTTTTAGCCCAAGGCACCTAAAGCCAAGGCTCTGATACCACCTTTGGTATTAGAGAAACTTTCTAACGTTTGTCCCATAGCATCACTTAGACTACTATGATGGTACGTGGTTCTTATCTTCACTTTCTCAGATTTAAATTCAAATAAATATAAAACAAGATCATAATAATTAATATCAAATTTTAAATAATTAAGAGAACATAGAAAACACAAATAACATGCTAGAAAACTCAAAAATAAGCCTAAGCATGGTTTCTAAGCATGTTATGCTATCGTGCATGAATTAACAATATAAAAACATGCTAGTTGAAATTAAAACATGATCAAACATGCTTTAAACTATAATTTAAACACGCTGAAATTTATAAAATAACATGATAAAAAAAAACTGAAAACAAACATGAATACACTAAAGACTTTAAGTAGTAAAATAGGAATTCTAAAAATCCCTTCCACCTTAATCCGAGTTTCTTGTTGAACCCAACAGAGGTTCCCCTTATCTACCACTTTCAAAACATCAAGAACTTCTAATCACCAACAAAACTACTTCAACAACTCTCCAAAATATTAAAATAAGAACTTTTCACACAATAAAGAAAAAGAGTGAGAAGAGGTGCCAAGAAGAGGGCAAGAACACACAAAGAGAGAAGTGTCAACTCTTTGCATTGGGATGGGAAGAATGAGAGCATGAGAGGGTTTATATAGAGTTTTATGAGCACTAGTGGTTTGGGCATGCTCACACTAGGAAACCTTTCCATTCCTCTATGGGGACATTTTGGAATGCATAGATTGAGTGTGCACATGATTTTGAATGTGGGTTGATTTGGTTTTCAATTCCTAGTGTGAACACAAGATATAAGCTTTATTTGATTTTCTATTTATGTGAGAACACAAAAAGGATTTAGAATACTTACTATTCTTTGATTGGAAGCTAATCTAGGTGTGATATTGTGAGCAAGGCAAATTTCCAATATGTTTTAGTAATGGATTCATTTTCTTATGCACACCAAATCAACGAGATTTGACAATCTTCTATTTTGAATTAGAAACTTCTAATCTTGTTCCTTAGGTCTTTAGAAACATTTTTCAGCAACTTCTATTCTTAAATTAAAAACTTCTAATTTGGATTATTTGGGATGTTTTTAGTGTGTAGAGCATGGTGTATATGATCACATCATGGTGCACATGGAATCATTCATTCATGTTTTCTTAATACTGAGTGGGACATCTCCTAGGGGTGCCATACCTAATCATTTTCATGGCACATGGGATCATTCTACATGAACTCAAATAAAGGAAACATCCCATGGAGCTTAAGATAGGGTGAGGGTACACATGATCATGGTGTTCCACCCATGTGACTTGCACATGCTTTGGGTGGCCATGACTTCATAGGTTCACAAAAATCAAATAAAAATCAATTTCTCCTTATTTACATGGAATTATGATTTAATCCTATAGTTTTGGAATTACAAAAACCTAATGCAAATTTTACGGTATAGTTTGGCCCAATGAAATTTTTCCTCAAAAACTTTCCTTATTTATGACCCACTGAGGTCCCTAGGCAAATAAAAATTTAAATCTTGGCCAATTGTTCTAATTTTTGGATATGTCATTCATTTTGTTAGTTCGTGTCATTCTGTTTCATTTTGGACCCCTTAAAGGACGTTTGGCAAATTAAAACCCTAAGCTCGACAAATTGTTCTAATTTTTAGATATGTTGTCCCCATAGTTGGTTAATGTTACCTTACTTCATTTTAAATTGTTTTGGGTCCCTACGAGTCACTAAATGAAAGTTTTAGAACCTGCCAAATTTAGTCCTAAAATGAGCCTAGTTTCATTTTGCACCCAAATTTCACTAAATAAATTATAATTTTCATTTAATTGAATACAGAGAATTTAGGGTATTACAAGATCTATAGAGATGTCTCCTGCTGATACTATGCGGCCAAGGAACTTGACCGTCTTCCTCTAAAACTCACACTTGCTGAACTTAGCATATAATTGATGTCTTCTGAGGGTATTCAACACTATCTGCAAGTGTTATAAGTATTAAGCCTCTGACTTGGAGTAAATTAGAATTTCATCTACGAATACCACCACAAACTAGCAAAGATACTGTCTAAACACTCGGTTCATCAAGTCCATGAATGTTGCTTGGGTATTAGTCAAACCAAAGGGCATCAAGGTAAACTCAAAGTGTCCATATCTTGTCCTGAAAGCAGTCTTGTGTATATCAAACACCTTGATTCTTAATTGGTGGTATCCCAACCTAAGATCAATCCTTGAAAAATGGGTGGTTCCTCTCAACTAATAAAAAAAAACATCAATCCTTGGCAAAGGATACTTATTCTTCACTGAAGCTTGGTTCAACTTCCAATAATTAAAACAAAATCTCATAGAACCATCTTTCTTCTTTACTAACAGTATTGGAGCTCCCCAAGGTGACTCGCTTGGCCTAACAAAGCCTTTTTCCTGGAGCTCGTCAAGTTGAGACTTCAACTCGATCAGTTGTACTAGTGCTATTCTGTAAGGAGGTATGGCGATAGGGTTGGTTACAGGGTGAAGTTCAATCTTGAACTCTAACTCTCTAGCAGGTGGTAGTCCAGGTAAGTCATCTAAGAGGAACACATCCTTATACTCACTAACCACTGCTAGGTCTTGGATTTTCTTTAGTTCAATAGGTTCTTCCTCAGAGAGTTCCTCAAACTCATTCTTCTGCTTTAAACAGTTCAACATGGCAATGGTTGGACTTCTTGATAATCTTTGCATATCCCCATTGATTCTATAGGTTTCCCCCAAAGGTAGGGTTATGGTCACCCATCTTTTAGGACAATCAATCTAGGCTTGGTACTAGTCTAACCAATCCATTCTCAAGATTACATCATAGCCATAAAAAGGTAAGGACATAGGTCAACTATTAAGAATTTATCCCCTAAACCTTAGGTCACAACTATACATTCTTTTTGAAGTCACAGTGATCCTTATTGGTGTGTACACATTCAAAGTTACAGGTAGTGTTTTCATCACAAGTTGTAACTTATTAGCTAGTTCTTCAGAAATAAAAGATTTAGAGGCACCTGAGTCAAACAAGAATTTCACGGCAACATTGAACAACAAAAATGTACCTTCCACTGTGGGGACCTGGTCTTCCTGAGTCTCAACAGTGACCATTCTAGCCTTGTTATGCCCCTGATTGGCATTCGGCTGCTATTGCCTCCGCTGAGGACTACTATTCTGACCTCCTCCCTGCTATGGTTGTTGCTGAGGAGCTTGAGCTTGTGTGTTGTGACAATCTCTAGCCAGATGACTCTTATCGTTGCACACAAAACAAATCCTTTGCTTCCTTGCTTGTTCCCTTGACTTGTTCTTGGCCTACTCTTGTTTTTGTGTATGTGGTGTTTTCCCACCCTTCTTTCTTTTCTTTTGAGCCCCTTGATCATTTTCACTGTCGGACCTCTTATTCTTCCCCCACAACTTTTGTTCCAGGTTGAATTCTTGTTCTAGTGTTAGGGCCTTTTTCACGATGTCTTTGTAAGTCTTCAAGCCCAGAGTTTTCACTATCTTTCAGATCTCCATCTTGAGACCCTATGCAAATCTATTGGCCTTTTTTTTCTCTACGCTAATTAGATCTCGGGAGAATTTGGCCAGTTCGGTGAACTTCCTTTCATACTCAGCTACAATCATGTCCCTTTGATTCAATCAAACAAAGTCTTCTTGTAGCTTGCTCAAGGTTGCCTCTGGAAAGAACTTTTCATAGAAAATTTCTGAGAAGTTTTCCCAACTCATGGCATCAACATCTGTATTAGGGTCCATCCACATCATACGCCATCAACTTCTAACTAGTCCTTTGAAGTGGTGTGTGGCCAGTGCCACCCATCTCGACCTAGTTACCTTCAGTACATTGAGGATTTCCTCCATCTCTTGGTGCCAATGATCTACTGAGATGCAATCTAAAGTCCCATCAAATGAAAGAGGATGGAGCTTCTGTAGCTCTATCAGCATCTTCCTCTATTTCTCATCCTCCAAACCTTCTTAAGCCCTCTGATGTTCAGGACCTTGGGCCACAGGTGTTGGCTGTTAAACTTGGATAGGTTCAGGTACTTGAGGTTGTGAAGCCACCTGAGGGATTATCTGTGGAAGTGCCCTCAACAGTTGATCCAACACCCTTTGCAACATCTCATTCATCATGGCCTCCATCTGTGCCTCCATTCCAGTAGGTAGTTCTTGTTCCCATTGCTCAGTCTCATCAAAGGTGGTGGATCGGGCTGCGTACTTCCTTGCTCTAGCAGTTTTCCATAATTTGAGTAGATTTTCAGTATTTGCCTCATCAAACGTTTGTACTATCATGTCTCAAGGTTCTCGATCTGTCAGTGGCCTAAAAGTTTTTCTTCTAGGTTCTTTTCACACATGGGTACAGGATTTTGTCTCAAAGTAAATAAACAGTTTTAAGCTTCTACCTAAGCTTTCAAGTTCAAATGTCTTATACTACTCTACCCCTTCCACTTAGGCTTTCACCTAGAATAGAGCCGCACCCAAAAAATTTTGCAAATTGCTCGATAATTAAGGTTTCCAAGCCCACTATACTCCACCGTCCCATACCAGCGAGCATGGAGAAACCCATTCTGTCAGAGTTACCAATCATTCACCACACATCGTCCATCATTCTCTGAGTCTACGCTTCCTCCATAACCCTAAATTTCGATGCATCTCATACTACATAGAAATCAAAAGAATTAGAAGCTTCCTAGTCTCATGTCCTAATCAAACAATTTTCTAGACTATGTCCTAAAAATTTATGCTTTTGATCCACTATGCCAACCATGGCTACACCACGTTTCTACCTAAGGTATTTCCCCTAGACCTAAGGTTTCGTCTGGTTGACTCACAACCTTTGTCTAGCCGAGATACCAACTTTGGCATCTTTTTCAACTTATATTCAATTCTTTGCCCTAATTTTTCACCTTCTAATTTCCTTTTATAGAAAGTAAAGGTGTTTTCCAACTCAGACTACTCGTACAAGCTGGTAGGACAACCTCCAGATCGGGCAGCGAGACCGAAGTCTGCTTCTCAACCACACTTTCTTGGGCGGGATAACCCACCTCCCTTTTAATGTTTAGCTTTACTCGAGACAAGGCTTACCCACTATCAGCTCAACTTGTAGTCTTTGCATCCAAAAAAAATGTTTTAAAAACATACATTTCCTTTTTAAAAACACTTTCTAAAATGTTTTTCAATTTCAAAATAGAAGGTAGGACATTCAAGATTCAATTCAATTCAAAGTAAAACCCTAATTTGAGTTTCTAATTTTAGTCAAACAGCCACTGATCGACTGTCTAATTCTAGCCTAAGACATTCAAGATTCAATTCAATTAAAAGCAAAACCCTAACTTGAGTTTCTAATTCTAGTCAAACAGCCACTAATTGACCTCTAATTCTAGCCCAAGGCACCTAAAGCCTAGGCTCTGATACCACCTTTCTAACACCCCAATCCCCAAGAATTTGGTTTAAGCTTCACCACAAGGCTGGTTGGCTTAGTACTTATTGAAATATTTAGAAATACACTTCCAATGAGTTTAATATTCAACAAGATAATGCAAGTAAATAAAGAAAAACCTCAAACCTTTATTCATTCAAATAAAATAAAAAGATTACATTTTTTAATCAAATCTAAAGATCGAGTACATAACTCTAAAATTCAAAAGTGAAATTCAGCAAAAGTTTTTAATTCAAAATTTGAGGCACTATGTCCTTACAATATAAACTTTCTAAAAATATACTTTTAAAAATCTATAGTCTTCATTTAATTCAATTTCCTGAAAAATAAAAGAAAGGAAGGGGTGAGCACATAGCCCAGTAGATCATTCATTAAACAACTAAGTTATTATTTCAAATCAATACCACATCCAAATTCAAACACTTTCATGCATTAAGTAATTCACACAACTTTTTGGTTATAGTTGACATTAACTTTAAAAGGGGTTCTACTCCCTTGATGTTCTTAATTTTGATACCCCTCTTTAGGATGGAAAGACATTTCTTTGTCACTTTCCATTGGATGCCACATACCAAGTATCCCTTAGTTGTGCCACGCAACCACACAATTCAAGCATGTGTCAAGAACACCCATGCACCCATACGGGTCACTATGACAGTACGTGGTTCTTATCTTCACTTTTTTTATGTTTAAGATCACATAATCATGAAAGAAATTTAGAATATAAATTTCAGGATTTTAAATAACTATGAAAGTATGAAAATATCGCATAGCATGCTTGAAACATTGAATTAAATCCTAAACATGTATTCTAAGCATGGCATGCTCTCATAAGTGATTAAAACATAAAAACATGTTAAAATAAAATTAAAATATGATTAAACATGCTGAAACTAAAATAAGACATGCTGAAAATTTGAATTTAAACAAGCATGAACATGCTAGTAATTTAAAAAAGCAAAGTAGAGGTTTAAGAAATCCTTTCCACCTTAATCCGAGTTTCTTTGTAGAATCTGGTAGAGGTTCCAATTATCTACCACTTTTAGAAATTCAAGAACTTTTAATCACCAATAAAACTACTTCAGCAACTCTCTAAAATATTGAAATAAGAACTTCTCACATAAGAAAGAAAAGAGAGTGAGAAGAGGTGCCAAGAAGAGGGCAAGAATAAGCAAAGAGGAAACTATCAACTCTTTACTTTGAGATGAGATGAATATGAGCAAGAGGGAGTATTTATAGGTGTTCATGAGCACTTAGGGGATGTCTAGGGTAGCTTGGGCAGCTCACAAAGTTGGGTAACTTTCCAAACCAAGGTGGACGGCTAGGCTTGAATAGGGCAAGTGTGCTCATGGGCCCACTAAAGCTTGCCAAATTCTCATGAGCTAATATTTGATTATCTAGTCTATTTCTTAATTAATATTAGAGAATATTTTTAGACTCAGAATCATGTTAATCTCAGTTGAGACTTCCTCCTTTAGATAGGATCTTGCTCATAAAACTTTCTTATTTGGTTCCCTTGCTTGCTCATCATACCAACACACATGGAATGCTTGTTATTTCTCTATACTTGGACATCAAGCAAGGGGAGTATGCAATCAAACTTAAAGGGACACCATATCATAGTCTAATATGCAAATCTAAGCTTAAGGAAACTCACTAAATAATTCAAACTCCAAGTATGGTGCACCCTTTAGTGTACACCCATGAGTTGGTGCCAAAAGGGGAGAAAAGGAAGTTTCCATTTTGGTTTTCTTGGCTTATGCGCATGGGACGTCTAGGGTTTTGGGAGCACGTTTCAGATTTCAAACCCTTCTAATATGGGTTGTTCACATGTGCACACACACACACACATGTGTGGGCCGGTTTAACACAAATGGGGTATGGTATACATGATCAAGTATGGTGTACATGGGATCACTCTTCTTGAATTTTTCAATTCCTATGGGACGTCTCATTCCTTGGGTAGGTGTGGGCATACATGATCAATCGTATGGCATATGGGATCACTTTTCATGAATTCAAATGGTGGACACATCCCATGGAGCTTTGGGTAGGGTAGGGCCACATGATCATGGTATTCCACCCATGTGACTTGCACATGTTTGGGGTGGTCATGACTTCATGAGTTCACAAAAATTAAATAAAATTTAATATTTCTTTATTTACAAGGAATATGATTTATAACCTATAGTTTTGGAAGCACATGAACATAATGCACATTTTAAGGTATAGTTTGGCCCAAGATGATTTTCCTTCAAAAACTTTCCTTATTTAAGACCCACTGAGGTCACTAGGCAAATAAAAATCCAAATCTTAGCCAATTGTTTTGATTATTAGATATGTCATTCATTTTGTTGGTTCATGTCATTCCATTTTGTTTCTAGTCATTTCGATCCCCCAAAGTACCCTAATGTCAATATTTTCCTAATTTGGACCACTGAAGGGTGTTTGGCACATGAAAACTCTAACCTCGACCAATTGTTCTAATTTTTGGATATGTTGTCCCCTAAGTTGGTTCATGTCACCTTACTTCATTACAAGTTGTTTTGGGACCCTAAGGGGCACTAAATGAGAGTTTTGAAACCTGCCAAATTTAGCCCTAAAATGAGCTCGGTTTCATTCTGCACCCAAATTTCACTGAATAAATGATAAATTTCATTTAATTGAGTACAGAGAATTTAGGGTATTATAGTTCTTGAGTGTTCTTGAGTTGTCTTTGAGTGCCATACATTTGGTAGAAGTGATTTCTAAAATCTCCATTTTACTTGTTTAGTTTAATATCATGTTCATATATGTTTAATTTCAGTTTAGTATGCACATTTAGGTTTGAAGAACATGATTTCAATTTTAGATTTGCATGTATTTCATGTTAGTTGATCATGAAACTGTGTCATGCTTAGATTATGCATGTTTAGGTTATTTTAGAGTATGATACATACTATGTGTTTGATTTCATGCTTTGAATGTTTATGTGTTAAACATGCTGAAATTATTTTATTTATGATTCATAAGTATGAGATTAAATAAAAAATTTTGAGATTAAGAACCACATACAATCACAGTGAACATAAAGGTTACTGTGGGTGTTCTTTACTTGTGATTAGTTCACATGGTTCAAGTCCAAAATACTTGGAATATGGGTGAAACCCTAAGTCCATTGAATATGACAAAAGAAATGTTTTTTTTTCACTCCAAGGAGGTATTTTGATAAAAACATTAAGCGCCTTGAAACCCTTTCAATCAAATCTACAACTGTAAATAAAATAATGTTTGAAACGTCTAATGTTTTACAAGTGTTTGAATTTGAATGTGTTGTTAGATTAAATTAGTAATTTGGTTGTTTGAAAAAGATCCACTAGGCTGTATGCTCACCCTTCCTCTTTTATTGTTCAAGAATTTAAATCACATGAAGACTTTGATATTAGATAGGTTCTAATTTTAGGAAGTTTCTATATTCGAATGTAAGGGCATGTAGCCCAAATTTCGAATATCTACAATGTAAGAATTATGTTGAATTTAATTTCTTTTACTAGTTTTGAGTTATGTACTCTCTTTTATTAAATCAATAAATATTTGAAAAGTTTTCTTTTATCTCTTGTGTCATTGCTTTATTGAACTTTGTGTATAAATTTTGGGTTAACTAATCTTCAATCTCAATGAGGTATGGGATAAATGAAATAAGAAGTCAAGTTGTGTACTTATAAAATAATACCAGCCTGGCCCGCCTTATGGTTAAGTACAATTGACAGTCTCGAGATTTGTGGCGTTATACTACGGTTCATTGGGTTTTGACATTTAAACATGAATTATAACAAATGATAGGGTGTTATACCTTACTCTTGCTCAGTGTTGCTTTCATCCCCTCCAACGAGTGTCCTCAATCGCTTCCTATGTGCTATTAAGTAAGGAAAAATGTTTTATAGTCAACCAATTTCAAAATAGTTTCAGATAACATTGATTTCAAAACAAGAACGACATGTTACCTTGTCTGTATTCATCCCTAAAGACGTAGCAACCTAATACAATTTAACGTTGTGTTATTCTTCTCCTAACGTTGTTTGTGAGAAATCGATGAGTAATGCTAAAAAACTTGGGTCAGGATGCATGACAGGAGAGGAGGGATTTTGTAGAAGATGGTGTGAGCAAGAAAGTGAAGTAGGGTGTTTAGGGTTTCTTGTGCACCCTGCATATATATAGATGTTCACAATTAGGGCTTTCGATCACCTTCCATTTCTGATTTTCAATCACAGGACCACAGTCCCCAAACCCGGACTATGGTCTTGGCATGCTCCTAATCGTAGGACCACGGTTGCACCTCCTAGCTAGATTTTTGAGTTTTCTTGTCATAGAACCGCAGTCCTTTGGCCTAGGACCGCGATCTTCACACTACCTTCATTTCACGAATGTTGGGAATGCAAGACCACAATCTTCACTAATGGGACTGCAGTCCTACAATTTGGTGCCTCAAATCACAAAACCGTGGTCCTCTCTTTTTTGTTGATTGTTTGTTTGTTGTTGAAGCTTCTAATGACTTGAGTTATTACAATCTACCCCCCTTAAAAGAATTTAATGCCCGAAAATTAAAATGATCACATACTTGTATGATGCTCTCTAGTTAGCTACTCCTGGTGAAAAGCTCTAGGTACTTTTTTCACATTTTGCTCTCTAATTCCTAGGTAGCCTCTTTTAGGTCATGGTGTCTCTATGTAACCTTAACTAGAGAGATTTCATTGGTTCTAGGACTCTACACTTTATGATCTAGTATTCTGATGGCTAGTTCTTTGTAAGTAGCATTATTTCGAATGTTGACTTCCTTCCCAATGTATGATGTGAGAGGGATCTACCTCATACTTTCGTTGTATTGATACATGGAATATATTGTAGATCGAGGACATTATGTTTGGTAGGTCTAGCTTGTAGGCGCATTCACCAACCCGTCTTAAGTATTTCAAACGAACTGATGAATCTAGGTGATAGTCTCCCTTTGATCCCAAAACATTTAATCCCCTTTTGAGGGTTTATTCTTGGGAACACCATATCACCCTGTTGGACTCTAGAAGCCTCCTCCTCTTGTTCGCAAAACTATTCTGCCTACTCTGAGTCGTGTTTAACCTCTTTTGTATGTGTTTCACCTATTCATTCATCTCTTGTACTAGATCTGGACTTGTAAGTACATGATCCTCAAAGTCTACCCAGCATGATGGAGATCTACAAGGTCTACCATAGAGAGCTTCATGTGGAGCCATTTTCATACTTGCCTGGTAATGTTATTGTAAGCAAATTCCGCTAAGTGCAAGTATTTCTTCCAATTACCCTTGAAGTAAAGGATACATGCTCTCAACATATCTTCTAGTATCTGTATCACTCTTTCAGACTGCCCATCTATCTAAAGGTAGACCGTTGTACTTATGGTGAGTTTTCGACCTAGTTCCTTCTGCAGGCTCTACTAGAATTGAGATGTGAACCTAGAGTCTCTATCTGACACAATGGTCTTGGGTACACCATGTAGCCTTATTATTTCCTTAACATACAGTTCTCCCAGCTTTTCAATTGTATCTGTAGATTGGATGGGTGGGAAATGAGCTACTTTTGTGAGTCGATCTATGATCACCCATATTGTGTCTTCACCCTTTTGGTTTATGGGTAGCCCACTCACGAAGTCCATAGCAATATTATGTCACTTCCATTCTGGGATCAAAAGTGGTTGCAACATTCCCAAGGTTTTCCTGTGTTTGGCCTTTACCTGCTGGCAGGTCAGACATTTACAGACATACTTGGCTACGTCCGTCTTCATACCTCTCCACCGATAAATCTTCTTGAGGTGTTGGTACATCTTATCACCTCCTGGATGCATTGTGTACTTAGTTTGATGAGCTTCATCTAGTATGGTCCTTCTACTCTGCCCATTGTCTGGTACACAAACTATGTCCCGAAATCTCAATGTACCTTCAACATCAATTCTGAAATCGGTGTGTTTGCCTTGCTTGAAACCTTCTGTCAGGTCCACAATCCATTTGTCGTGTTTATGCTCATCTTTAATCTATCATAGTAGGTCTGTTTGGCAAACTAATGCACATAGGTATACCTGCGTCCCGTCTGAAGTTACACTTAGATTGTAGTCACTGATCAGCTGTGACATTTTCCCTTTTTCTTCATTCCTCATATCGAACTTTCTATTAAGGGCATCGGCTGCAAGATTAGCCTTTCCTGGATGGTAGTGGAGTTGGAAGTCATAGTCCTTCAAAAATTTCATCCATCTCCGCTATCTCATATTCAGCTCTTTTTGGATGTAGATGTACTTTAGACTCTTGTGATTAGAGAAAAGGTCGAATGCCTCTCCTTAGAGCTAATGACTCCAAATTTTCAGTGTAAACATGATTGCGGCCAACTCTAAATCATGAGTAGGGTAATTCGGTTCATGTACCTTCAACTGTCGTGAGTCATATGTGATACACTTTCCCTCTTGCATTAGTGTCGCACCCAATCCCTTTTGTGACACATTTGTGTATAGGACATATCTCACCCCATGGTAGGAGTGATCAATATGGGAGCTGTAGATAACCTCTTCTTTAGTTCTTGAGAAGTTTCTTCGCATTTCTCATCCCAGATGAACTTCTCTCCTTTCCTAGTCAACTTAGTCATAGGCCAAGCTAACTTGGAGAAGTCCTAAATAAATGTAATATCCTAAATTCTTTATACTCAATTAAATGAAATTTATCATTTATTGAGTGAAATTTAGGTGTAAAATGAAACTAAGCTCATTGTAGGGCTAAATTTAGCAAGTTCCAAAACTCTCAGGGACCTAAAACAATTTGAAATGAAGTAAGGTGACATGAACGAACTAATGGGACAACACATCCAAAAATTAGAACAATTGGTCAAGGTTAGGGTTTTCATTTGCCGAACACCTTTCAGGGGGTCCAAATTAGGAAAGAATTGGCATTTAGGATACTTCGAGGGATCAAAATTGCCCAAAATGAAACAAAACGATAGGAACTAACAAAATAAATAACATATCCAAAAATCAGAACAATTGGCCAAGATTTGAATTCTCATTTACCTAGTAACCGTAGTGGGTCTTAAATAAGGAAAGCTTTTAAGGGAAAATCACCTTAGGCCAAACCATACCTTAAAATGTACATTAGGTTCACGTGATTCCTAAACTATAAATTATAAATCATAATTCCTTGTAAATAAGGAGATATTAATTTTTATTTGATTTTTGTGAACCCATGAAGTCATGGCCACCCAAAGCATATGCAAGTCACATAGGTAGAACACCATGATCATGTGTACCCTCACCTTACCTTAAGCTCCTTGGGATGTTTCCTTTATTTGAGTTCATATAGAATGATCCTATGTGCCATGAAAAAGATTAGGTATGCCACCCCTTTGAGATGTCCTAGTTAGTATTAAGAAACCATAAATGAATAATTTTATGTGCACCATGAAGTGATCATATACACCATGTTCTACACACCAAAAACTTCTCAAATAATCCAAATTAGAAATTTCTAATTTAAGAATAGAAGTTGCTAAAAAATGTTTTTAAACATCCAAAGAACAATATTAGAAGTTTCTAATCCAAGAATAGAAGTTGCTAAAAAATGTTTCTTAACACCTTAGGAACAAGATTAGACGTTTCTAATTCAAAATAGAAGATTGTCAAATCTTGTTGATTTGGTGTGTATAAGAAAAGGAATTCGTTACCAAAACATATTGGAAAGTTGTCTTGTTCACAATATCACACTTAGATTAACTTCCGATCAAAGAATAGTAAGTATTCTAAATCCTTTTTGTGTTCACACATAAATAAGAAATCAAATAAAGCTTAGATCTTGTGTTCACACTAGGAATTGAAAACCAAATCAACCCACATTCTAAATCATGTGCACACTCAATCTGTGCATTCCAAAATGTCCCCATAGAGGAATGGAAAGTTTTCATAGTGTGAGCATGCCCAAACCATCCTCTAGTGCTCATGGAACTCTATATAAACCCCCTCATGCTCTCATTCTTCCCATCCCAATACGAAGAGTTGACACTTCCCTCTTTGTGTGTTATTGCCCTCTTCTTGGCACCTCTTCTCATTCCCTTTTCTTTATTGTGTGAAAAGTTATTATTTTGATATTGTGGAGAGTTGTTGAAGTAGTTTTGTTGGTGATTAGAAGTTCTTGACGTTCTGAAAGTGGTAGATAAGGGGAACCTCTGTCGAATTCAACAAGAAACTCGGATTAAGGTGAAGGGGATTTCTTAAACCTCAACTTTGCTATTTTAAATTTCTAGCATGTTCATGCTTGTTTAAATTCTAATTTTCAGCATGTCTTATTTTAGTTTCAGCATGTTTAATCATATTTTAATTTTAGTTCAGCATGTTTTTATGTTTTAATCACTCATGAGAGCATGTCATGCTTAGAATCCATGTTTAGGATTTAATTCAATGTTTCAAGCATGCTATGTGATGTTTTCATGCTTTCTTGGTTGTTTAAAATTCTGAAATTTATATTCTGAATTTCTTTCATGATTATGTGATCTTAAACATAAGAATGTAAAGATAAGAACCACGTACCATCATAGTAGTCTAAGTGATGCTATGGATGTTCTTTTCATATACTTAGTGTATATTAGTAACATCACTAAGTGTGGATGTGTTTTAAAATACTTGGAATGTGGACATGTGATCCTTATTTCCAATGGAATGTGACGAGATGAATTGTTATCCCATCCTAGAGTAGGAGGATTTTAATGAAGAACATCAAGGGTTTAAAACCCCTTTTGGTCAAATATACAACCCTAACAAGATATTGTTTGAAACACTTAATGCTTGTAAGTGATTGAATTTGAATGTGCCATTGATTTAAATTAGTAACTTAGTTGTTTAATGAATGATCCACTGGGCTATGTGCTCACCCATTCCTTCTATCTTTTACGAAATTGAATTTCATGAAGACTATAATTTTTTTTTGAAAGCTTCCTTTTAGAAAGTTTATATTGTAAGGGCATAGTGCCCCAAATTTTGAATTAAAGACTTCCACTGAATTTTACTTTTAAATTTTAAAGTTATGTACTCTTCCTTCTTATTATTCGAATTTCAAGCTTGTATCCTTTTATTTTATTCAATAAATAAAGATTGAAGTTTTTCTTTTATCTCCCCTATAATAGTTTTATTAATTAAAGTGAAATTATTTGGGTTGTGTAGTCATTGGAAAGTAATAATACTTGAGATAATGAAACGTGATACAAGTTTTGTACTTGTAAATGTAACATTGGACCCAACCTGCCTTGGGGTTGAGCTTAAACCTGTTTCTAAGGGGTTGGGCTGTTACAATAAACCTTCGATAGTATCCTGCCAAACCCAAGAAGCTTTTGATTTCTGTCACCGTTTTTGGCTGCTTCCAATTAGTCACCGACTCTATCTTATCTAGATCGACTAATATCCCTTCAGCCAAAACCACGTGGCCAAGAAATTTGATCGTCTTCATCCAAAACTCACAATTGCTGAATTTAGCATATAATTCATTTCTCCTCATTGTGCCCAGCACAATTTTAAAATGTTCTACATGTTTAACTTTCGATCTTGAGTAAATTCGGATATCATCTACGAATACCACAACAAACTGATCCAGATACTATTGGAAAACTCTATTCACAAATCCATGTATGCAGCGATGCATTGGTCAAACCAAATGGCATCACTGTAAACTAAAAATGCCCATATCAAGTCCTAAAGGCTCTCTTATGAGTGTTTGCCTCCCCAATCCTCAACTGGTGGTAACCTGACAGCAAATCAATCTTGGAGAAATGAGTAGCTCCCCTCAACTAATCGAATAGGTTGTCTATTCTGGGTAGAGGATACTTATTCTTTACGGTCACTTGGTTGATCTTCCTAAGGTCTTTCCCTAGACCTAAGTATGCAATGTCTCTACTTCCCAACTCCTCCGTAAGACTGGCAATTCATAGTCTACCCTCTAGACTCTAGCCTAGTGACTTATTGACTAAGCCACTGACTGATGAACTAATTGAGGCACTGACTGAGTTCTATGTAAGCATCTCACCAGACTAGTAGCACCTTTGGTGTAACAACCCACCGCCACCACCACCGGGACCCACACCCACGTCATGGCACATCATGGCTCGTCATGGCATTATTACTCACAATGTATTGTCCTCACCCCTAGGGGTTTTCTTTTACCTCCGTGGGATTCAAACCTTGATTCTGGGGGTCAAATACAAAGTTTTGCGAACTCCCACTACCATTGAGGCTTTGTAACACCCTGGCTCTCAGTATCCGTCTCTATCTCTGTTGCAACGATTCATCACGAGGGCTGAGCGGAGACGGCGCGCGCCCATTCGTTCATTCGGCGGGAGACGTCGGGTCATCTGGTCGTTCGCCGAGAGCCAGAGGCCACGTGGTTCGTTTCTCTTTCTCATTCAATATCATGTTTCAAACCTTTCTTTTCAGCGAGTTAAAAATCAAAACTAAAATGTACGACCATCAAAATACTCGTTCCTTTTAGTAGATGTAAAATTCATTAAAAATGCATGCAACAAAATTCAATTCATTCATAAATCCACAGTGAATCCATATTTGACCAAGTGAAATACTTTGCAACGGAATAACATTTCAAATTCATTCCCAGAGCATAGTATGAGGATAAAACAGTTCAAAAATATTTAATTTACATGTGAAACAGTTCAAAGATAAAAGAGGACACATGTCCAGTTCAATTTAAACACAAAAAAAATATTATTTATAACAAAATGATACAACGGTAAACTCAAAGAAAAACTGAAAACTATGACAACCTCCCAGCAAGATCACTACCCAAAATGACGTCTCGAATGCTGGCCTACTCCTGCGGTGTAAATGATCACCTATAATTGATAATGTGGGGTGAGCTCAAGAGCCCAGTGGATCATCTCTATACATCACTAACATTATACAAACCAGAATAAAAAAACATACAATCGCTTTCGTTACATTAGGCATTTCACACAATTTCTTGTTTTGTTATCATCTAAGACCGAAAGAGTCCATAACCTTCGATATCCCTTGTGTGGTCCAGGAGCGAATCCGGGGCTAACGCCCAAGGACCAGTTACCTTCAAGACCACAATCTAAGAATGGAAGTCCGCAATGACTCTCCGTCCGAAGACACAATCAGCTGTCGCAGTCAGCTCGGGTAGGGACACCCACGATGACACCCTAAGGCTGGTCACCTTGCTAGTACATGGATTTATTAATCTTAATTTAATGTTCTTTAGTCATACATGTCATTCCAAGTCATACGTGATCATCAATGTAACATTTAAAGCAAAACAAAATCGATGCGTTCAGCCATTCATGGAGATCAACGCATAGAAATCTCTATCTAGCATGTTATGGCACAAGCAACCATGCATCAAGTAAATACACCAAGTCAAACCCAAACAAGGTCAATCAAGCAAGTACTAACATGCTTCTAAACATATCTTAAGCTAACCAAAACATCATGTTATGCATTCGAAATTTGGATAAGGCTAGGGAGTAAGAAAAATCACACCCACCTTAATACTCCTCAATCTTGAGCCTTGCTCCTCGCCATGCACGCCTCAGATTATCAATCTATAGGTTTTTTTAAATAATGAGAATATGTGAACCTAAGGCATTCATGGCATAACCAAAACCCTAAGGTTTATGTTCTTGGCGCATGTGTTTCAAAATGCACCCAAAATTGGAACAAAACAAGGGAACACCGGTACATGTTGCATTCGCATTATCGCGATCGTCGAAGTTGGCGACATGTGCTTAGTACCTCAATGCTTGGTCATTAACTTTAAAACACACATTAACTCAAGGAAAAACAGATTACACCTAAGGAAAGTGGTTTAAAAAGCTAAGAAAATAAGATCTTAAGAATGTTTCGAGATTTACCTTAGCACAATCCACCCTTGTTGATGTTGCTCTTGGCGGAGCTGAGCTTGAAAATGGTAGAGAATGGTTTAAAGGAGCTCAAACCACCATTAGAACTCAAAAGAACACTTAAGAAATGAGATGAACAAGTTTGGTGAGAGCTTGAGAGAGAAATCAGTGATTTGTTGGGAAAAAATCCAGATCTAGGGTTTCTGTTGCACACTTTTCGTTTATATAGAAATCGACAAATTACAGCGGTCACTGTAGCCTTACCGCGGTCACTATGCAACTACTGCGGTCACAGTGCAATTATCACGGTAGGCAGACTGGTGCACATTGTTCGTTTTTTTGGTTTTTTGCGTGACTACCGCGATCGCTCAAACACCGATCCCGGTCACCAGAATAAACTTCCCTGCTTTGTTTTTGGTTTTCTCCTGCAATTATCGCAGTCACTATAGGACCGACTGCGGTCACCAGAATGATGTATTTCCCTTCATTTTCTGGGTTTCTCCTACAATTACCGCAGTCACTATAGGACCGACCATGGTCAGTAGAATGAAATTTTGGTGTTTAGCGTCTTTTATTCGCCATTTCTCGTGCTTCTCGAATTGGTATCACTCTTACACTTATTTAGACTTATAATACATGGTTTTCGATTATTTTTTGATATATTTATTCTTTTATTAAGTTTGTTATTCCACTTTAACCGTTCACTAACCACGTGGAGGTCTTATAGACTTTCAGGGTATTACATTTGGCCTCATACTGGACTTTTCCCAGCGAGTTACTAACTGAACTCTTTCCCAACAAGCTACTAACTAAGCTCTAATACCACCTTTGTAACACCTCGACCCCCGAATCCTGTCACCAACGCCATTAACTTGGCGTCTTTGTCTCTCACCTCAAGACAGAATCAAGTTAAACGTGCGATCACTCTCGCTTTCAATAATTGGGAGCCGAGACATTACTTATATTCTTTCTTTCTCATTAATCACCACCATCCCAACTAAAACATTAGAGTGTGGAAACATAACAAATAATAATATACATGGCTAGAACATAGGGATGATGTGATAATTAAACAAAACTCATCCATAATGAAAGAATGGCCCCATGGCCTAAATTCAAATAACTCAATAACCAAATACTTGGCCCCATGGCCGAAGTCAATAAATAAAACAACCAAACATGATTTAAAGGTGGGTCTCATGCCCTACAACTGTAAATAATTGATAAAATTCTACTCCTATACAACCTTAATAGTGGATTGTATCAAACTACTCCAATGGTATCCAATTACTTACCTGTGAGCAAATATCTTCAATAATTCCCTGAAAAATTAGTGGGGTGAGCTCAAGAGCCCTGTAATAACCCAAAATTTTGTCAAATAATTAAAGATAAATAAGTTTAATGAAATTAAATGAAATAAGTCAAGTGAAATAATTTCAAAGATTTTAAGACATTTTTGGGTACAAATTATGGGTTGGCAAATGAAAAATAATATATATTGGAGATATAATATAAAATAGTCAAATAAGACCTTAATTTGATAATTAAATGAAAATTTCAATTTAGTAGAATTAATTATGAAATTTAAAGAGTTGTTCCCATTTCTTAAGAAAAAATAGAAATAAAGTATATATATACACACACACACATATATATAGGTTAATGTGTGTATGAATAATATGTGTGTTACCATAATGAATGTTAATACTACATATTATAGGAATATGTATATAGAAAAATTTACATAATTGAATTAAAATGTAGTATGCGTGTATTTATTTAAAATAAATAAAACATTATATAAATATCAATTTATAATTATATAAATAATTATCTGAAAATAAAATATGAAATAAATAAAAATATATAGAAATAAAAAATGTAGATTATTTAGTTATTGGCATTAAAAATATCAAAAAATAGAAATATATCTAATAAATATAATATTAAAGAAATAAAAAAAGGAAAAATATTAGCAAGTCATTAAAATAGAAGGGAATATGCTAAAATCCATGTTTACATTAATTAGAAAGTGTCAAATTGGCAAATTTCGGATAATAGCAATATTAGAAAGCAAAATTGGTAATTAGAAACTGCATCCATCGGTCCAAAACCAATCTGCACAATCCAACGAATGAAATCGAAGCCCAAAACAGTGCTCTGGAGCACCAGATTAGCGTAATCCAACAGCCGAGAAATGATCAGCCTGATCTAACGGACGAGATCACTTTCGTTGATCGCGAACCAGATCCGAGCACTGCAATCGATGATCATCCAACGGCCAGGATTCGTGCTCACGGTAAGATGATCATCTGGTGTTGCGGTTGAGGTGCATCTGACGGCGGAGATCAAAGCTGCGTGGATAATTGCAAACGATGTTGCGTTCGAGGATGATCGGAGGGCTCCGATTTGATTCATTTTCGGTCGATCACGAACGGTGTTGTGCTCGAGGCTCATCCGATGGTGAAGATCTTAGCCACTTTGATGATTGTGCTGCGTTCGAGGAAATCCAGTGATCCAGATCAGATTAGATGCGTTGACGCGTTCGAAGAAGATTCGACGACCCACGGCGAGTTTGTTAATCTTGATCGTGATCTGAGTGATGCGATCGAGGATCATCAACGGCCCACGATTAAGCTCCGATTAAACTGAGATTAATAATGAAAATAATCTAAAAAAAATTCGAAAAAATTCCAAAAAAATTCGAAAATTGTGTTTCTAAATTTTCCAAACACACTTGCTATTTTCCTATACTTGGGGGCACGAAAATTTGAATAATTAGCAAGTTTCCTACAAGGAGAATACCAAAAAACTTACCATTCTACACTATTTTGAACTCTATATAAAGGACCCCTAGTGTTCACGTTGTTTTCATCCCAAATCAAGAGCATACTAGTCCCTCTTAACTCTCTTTAGCCTTCTTCTTGATAATCCCCTCAGTTCTTGAGTGATCTTGAACTGTTTTTGAGTGTTCTTGAGAGCTCTTGAGTGTTTGGAAGCTTTAAAGTAACAGAACTCTGCCGGATTTCAGAGGTGTGCAGAAGAGACATATTTAAGGTGGAAGTGATTTCTAACTTTTATATTTGAATAAGTCTTGCATGTGTGATGATGTTTTGAAGTTGAATGATTGAATATATGTTTTAAATATGCATGCTTTATTTATTTGATGTGCCATGAATATGCATGTTATGC